>CM042426.1:15400441-15620441 GCA_023631565.1 Gymnocephalus cernua | reverse complement strand
GGTAGTTTAAATTTATAACAAGCTTTCCATGTTTTTGTATGCAAAAAAAAAAAATCTTAATTTGTAAGGATGTCAGATAAATGTAGTGGTAAAAGTAGAAAGGAGCATGAAAAGACTTGCATCTCTCATTTTCTACTCAAGTACAGTAAATGTTTAGTTACATTTCACTACTGATTGCCGAGAGCATGATTGTGCCTTGTATGTTCTACTCACATCCTTGCATCGCATCCTGCGGCTGGACATCTTAAAGTAGTACTCTCGATTATCCTCCGGGTGAAACGGGTCTTGGGAGCAGGCATGGAGCAATGCCCGCACAGACTTCTCGTTCTCGAACACCAGATAAACATAGCCTAAAAATCATACAGAATACTTTTAGGATATAGAAACGTAGCCCTGCCACAATATTGTGAGAATTCAGACTTTGGGGCCGATGACTTAATGTTCAGGCAGCAACTACTGTAAATAAAAAAAGACAGTTAAAGTAATTTGCAATCAGCTTTAAAAAGGCCCGACAATCATTAGTCTTAAACGGCATCCGATAGAATACAATACAGCAGTCACAAGTAGACCCTCAAACACTTTTGTTCAGTCCAACCGCCTAAAAGTGACCAGCAAGTGGAGTTATACCTCTGCGCAAAAAAACAAAAACACACAACACAGAAACCCTACAATTCTAAGCTTTCACAAAAACTTAACCACAGATCTAATGCATTCTGAAGCACATCTCGTTTTGTCTACACCTTGCATCTACCACCTTGTTTTACGCTACACTTAAGCCCCAGCATCACCATCCAAAGTAGCCCTAAAAACCAACAGCCAAACTCACCAGCATGCCATTTGCTCACCACAGTGCCACCCTAAAGGGGGAGGGGAAAAAAAATATATGTATGCCTACCAGCTTGTTGTTACCTTTAGCAACATTACCTTTGGGAGGACAGCGAGGGTGTTTTCCATCCTTACCAGGCCACTCTACAGTCAGGGGGCCGTAGCCACTGAAGGTGTTGATCAGGCCAGCTGAAATAAAGAGCGATAATCCATTTCACGAGTCTTGAAAAATAGAACCAGTATTTCAATGAGTCTCTTCCATAAAGGGATTACATTTCTAGTTTGAATGGGTGCAAAATGTATGTTTAATATCATGGTACATTTTTGATAGGAACTTTTCACTGGTTGGAATTTATGGCTAGACATTTGCTGAAGCCATCAACTAGGTACTGGTTAACAAAGCTAAAAAGGAATTTATTTTGAGAAAGAAATTCCATCAAGCCACAAAAAGAAGAAAAAAAAAAAGTTACTTCATGTAAACTACTGGTGGACAATTCAAGTTCTGCAACAGACACGCTAGCAAACAAACCCACTATTAATTACATTATCTTAATGCAGTGCAACTACTGTAGCATGTAAATAAGTACATAATACAAACGGGAGCAACTGCATTCAACAATCGCCATTATATCGAATCAGACACGTGCAACCTAGCTAGCAGGTGAACAAACATTGAAATCACCAGCAACCAACTAACAGTTATACAACTTACAGTTATGTTGTATGCAAAATGTTCTATTAAATAAAAAGAGAAAATAATTTTGTGTGTGCTGTAAAGTGGTTAGAGGAGAGAAAAAAAAAAAAAAAAAAAAAAAAAAAAAAAAAAAAAAAGGCCAATATCGTATCGGCAGGTCAAACTCCATGAAAAATCGGAATCTGCCTAGAAAATTATAATTGGCGCATCTACCAAATAGGGACACTTCAGACTACAAACTACCAAGATGCAAAAATGCAAACTGGCTTCAAAATGGCGGTCCACAAACCAATGGGCGACATCACTTATGCTATGTAAATTATTTTTATAGTCCATGGTTCAAATGTTTTATTTTTTTAAAGAAATTCAAATGTCATTTTTGGCCATGCACTGTGATTTGTGACAGGTCAGCAGTGACTGACTGTTACATCCAGCTGCAACATTCCACCCAAACCAGAATTATGGAGATATGGATTTAAGCACATTAAGGGCTGCTCACTTGTTGCAATACAAGCATTCTTATAAGAGATGTCCAGCACTAAAATGAAAAAGCTGAAATGAAAGCTGCAGTTACCTTCTGTGATGTCCCAGGGCACACCACCAAGAAAGACCTTGCAGGAGTACAGAGGATCCTTGTTATTTCTGGGAGGCAGCTGACCGCTCCAGGTGAACGTGGCCTCATTCACAGCTGATGAGTCCAGAAAACGGGGTAAGCCAAAATTCAGAGGTCGCCTCAATCCACAAAAGCCACCACAACTACCATGTATACCATACAAAGCTGAGCTATAGGTGATGTGATAAGTCAAATGAATTTTAGATTTACCTGCAGCCTGTCTGTGCAGGCGGGCCTCCCTCTCAATACTGAATGTATCATCTGACTGGTCGAGAATCTCTGCACCAGGCCAGGAAGAGCCGGTACGCCAGCGGCGGGAAATGGCTGAGGCGGGGCTGGCACTGGATGGTGGGGTCAGAGGAGAGCTGGAGTCCTGGGGGTCCACACGGGAGCCCAGTCTCAGCAGATCCTTCTGCATGTTTGATGCCAGATAAGGCAGGGGAGGGGAAATCCGCAAAGTTGACTGGACAAAAAGACATGTCCAGACAATTGACCTTAATATAGTTTAGGCATATCAAATATGAGCATGGTTTAGGCATATTAAATATGATCAGTCTATAGCGCTTGAATCACAATTACTACAAATTCTCAAAGACTGCAAACAAAGACCAGCTGCTGAAAACGGTGAGATATAAAACAGTGAGTAGTGGAATCTCTAATACAATGTTCAGCAAATGTACATTTCACTAACCCATCAGTACAACAGTCCTGTCACTTTCCAATCCGCTGCTCTCGTCAAACAGATATCCACTAATGAAGTGAAGCCTGCAAGGTACTTCAGGCATCCAGTTTGAATCTGCAGTTACTCACTTTGTATACTCCTCGTTGCAACATAAACTAAACGCACCTTTACAATCATGGTGTAGTGAAGCTGTTGGTGCTCTGTTCACTCTTTTGCTGCACGCCTGCCGTCATGAAAGCTACGCTGACACTTTCTGCTACCGATGTCTGCAGCACTGCTGCCGTTTGTACAGCATTTCATAAAGCCCCACCTCCTACCCAGCATCAACCTGCAGGCTCAGAGTCTAGCTTTCCTTAAGAGCCTGAGCTTAGTGTTTTCTTAAGGGGAACAATAAGGTCTAAGCCTGGACATAATATTCTACATTCACATAATCTAGTCTAGATTAGCTAGGTGACTGAAATTCCATTGTCTTTTGTAGACCATTGTAAGCTACTGTCAGTGAGACTCAAGACTTCCTCACAAAAAGTCTAGCCCTTAGAACTGCTTTAAAGGATGCTCCAAGACGAAATCTGTAGGAAGTGTTGAGTTTCACTGACCGAAGCTTAATAGAGAAAAAAAAATAAAAAATAAATCAATGAAAGTTTTAACAATATTTCTGTAAGCAAAACTCAGACCAACAGTGGTGATTATAGCATGACAGTATGTAGTATATGTATTGTAGTGATGAGTTAGTGCTGTGGAAATGTGCATTATCCTAAATTTATCAAGAAAACAGGTAAACAAAGAATTGCAGTTGAATTAAACTAGATCAGAAAAGAGATTTTTAACTAAAATATACTTACCGGGAAAATTAGGAATACAGGGCCATCTATAATAAAAAGGCCCAAGCTACTATTTGATAGTTTATGGCATCTACCAGGTTAGCATATTGTGACTTGGCTGTCCAATCAATGTTGCCTCAATATTTGGTTTTTAATAGTAAAGCCTATCAAGGTTTGAGACCAATACTTCCCACCTGACCGATCCCTCTAACATCCAAAACAGAAGCCTAATGAGTATCATAAGCCTTACCAGCATGTCACAGAGGTGGTCTGAGCCAGAGCTGAACCCACTGGTCTCGGAGTCCTCAGGACTGCTGGAGCGAGAATCCAAGAAGGAACTGGAGTCCAGACGGTTTGAGATGCGAGCCATGCTGGGGAACTTCTCCAGGAAGTCAGCAGTCATGCTCATGGACTCAGAGGGCATGTAGCCTGGGGGCTTCCCAAGGATGCTACTGAAGGGGCTGTTCAGTATACCTAGCACTGGAGAAAAAAAAAAACAATTACACCATTTACAGTGTTTGTGAGATCATTCTGCAATTTCAGAGTGATCTGTACAAGTAGCCATGGTGATATTACCCCTTAGCTTGTTTGAAGTCTGTTTTGTAAGTGGATGAGCAAACTGAAGCTGGGATGCATGTGTTGAATCTAAAGCCATATCGATATGTCAGCAGGCACTACAAATTTTTTAATATCTATCTATCTGCTCATTCAGTTGCAAAACAGGTTCCCATAAAAAGAGCAAAGTAAAGAATTGTGGGTTTGTGTGCAGAATCTACAGAACCACAATGGTTTGAGAACTCCCCCAAATTTGCATGTAGAAGAGGATACTTGATGTGCAAGTTAGCTGCCAACAGGAAGGCAAAATGCTTAAGTCGATGCTTGAAGCATTTTCAAATTTTACTTTCAATTATTTTGCTGCAACTAACCTGAAACACAATCTGGTCACATAAGCTTAATGCCTTTCCCTTCAGCAAGCTGGAGGCCAATTCATCCGACACCTTACCCAAACAAAGTTTAGTGACCGTATAGCAGCAATTGCTTAATTGCCAGCAGCTTCCTTTCTCTTGAAAACGAAAGTGAGTCAGGTGGCAACTGACAGATGGGTACTGCGTGGCCTGTAACCATGAACACGAGGCTCTGAGGGGATTATTCAGCTATAGGCCACATTCAAAGCTCTGTACTATGTTGTGGGCCCAGTTTAGAGAGATCTAAATGAAGTTATGCCTGGTTGGTTTGGAACTATAGCACTACAAATGGGTCAGGACAAGTTATGGCTGGAGACACCTCTCCAAAGACAGACAGACACTCCTCTCAGAACTGGTTGACAGCTTAAATGTCAGCATTTACATTATCTATGTCCACGCATGTTAAGCTGCTAACTGGCACCGTTAGTCTGGTTTGTATCCTACAAAAAAAGGTACTCAAATATTTAGAAAACTACTTAAATCTTACGTGCTATAGGTGTTTGTGAAAGAAAAGTAGCTTCACTGGATTGTTTGTGCCTGCTGTATTGCTAGAGATGCAGCAAAGCAAAACTGCCACATCATCCTCCCTAGTGACGCTACAGCCAATGTTCCCACACACAGACAGCTGTTAATAACCAACCACCACATATTTCAATACAATTGAGGGCGACAAACGGCCAAGGCACACAACCTCAAAGGTTACAATATCCTCCTCAAATAAAAGGGGTCATGAGAGAGCTAATACACTCCTGGGAAAACAACCATCATCAACCACACTCTGGGACATTATGTGGTATAACAGAAGATAGAGCTGCAGTTTTTGTAGTTTGCGCTAAATACATTCAGGTAAACAAAAGATTTGGTACTTACTGGAGGGCGAGCTGGTCTGAACCTTGGAGGGAGAGGTGTGGTTGTCTGTCTCCTGGCTGCTCCAAGGTCTGTCCCAGCCGGACAGCCGGAGAGACTGGAGGCCCAGGCCCAGGTCTGTGACACCCGGTGGGCCCCTGGATGAAGGCATTTCCTGGGAGCCAGGTATGCCACCACAGTTGGGGAAGAGCATCCTCCTGCTGCCCACTGCAGCCAGCTCCGACTCTTTCCGATCCAAGATCCAGTTGAGGGATTTTTAGAAGAGAGAGAGGGGAGAGCAAGCGTTAAGACAGCTAAAAGGACTGTTATCAGCCTGCGTTACATAGAAAAGGGCACGGAGAGACTCGTCACACAAAACTGTAAAGAGGAAGCTCATTTAAAAACAAACATCCCTGATCACCACCACCACATCTCCCCCTACCCTGGTTGACGGGGGAGCTAACCTGCTGCCTCTGTGCCCGGTGCAACTGCCATGCATCTCCGTCCGCATCACTGACCCATCTAGCAGCATGTGACATGGCTGCTGATGCACTCGCACACCCCTGCTAATGACATCAGCTTTCCCCCACCTCCCTGCTTCCTTGCCTAACAACTGTGTAATGAAAAATTCCTGTCAGAGCTATTGGCTTGTTGATCGAAGTACTCCCCTCTGGTAGGCACAGCACGTCTCAAATAGTTAGAACAAGGACAGCTGCTGCTGCCACCGTTACTGCTGCTTACTCTGTCTAGCCTTGTATCCTGAGCTGACAGAGGAGGGAGGGAGAGAGGGAGAGGCAAGGGGCAGAGCTACAGTGGTATGGTGGGAGGCAGCATGGGAGATTGGAGCGAATGACTCAGCAGACTGGATTTAAAAAAAACAAAAAAAAACACAGGGTTGAGGATGCTCAATAAGCCACCAGAAAACAATTTAAATAACTTAAATCGCACACTTTGACTGGTGTTTTCTTCTATTTTTTGCACACAAAACAGTGACCAAACACTGCATGCAGAGCCACTCTGTAGCAGCTCACTGATCAGATGACAGAGCGATTTGCACCTCCAGCTCCTCCCTTCCCCTCTCCAGGCCTGGAAAGCATCCAGCTGCAGCCCTGATTCAGCAACACCAAGCTGGGGTGGTGGGGCAGTAAGTCCACAGCAGAAGTTTAGCTCAGTTTGCAGCAAGATACAAGTCACTTTCGTATCACTAAAAACCTACAGAACACAAGTGGTGTACTGCAGCTTATGTCAAGCTTAGTGAAACCTATGTTATCTGTAACAAGACTGCTGACATGCCTTAAGGAAATTAATGCAAGGAAACTGTGCTGATCTTGGCAAATCTCACACTTGCGCCGCTTTAAAAAAAAAAAAAAAAAAAAAAAAAAACCACACACTTTAAGTACTGCAATGCTGCAGACCGTTGATGCAGCATGAATCAGCTGTTGGCACCCAAATGATAATGACGAGGTGAAGGAGGTTTAACAGATGGCAATTCTGGTTGAGAAAGTAAGGTAGCTGTCTTTGGTGGGGCTGCAACTTAACGGGGGAAAAAAAACAATCCATCAAAATTTAACTAGTGGTACTGCAATTTCATTCAAGATCATTTTATGGGTTTCTAGTCTAAATGTGTTACAACATGCATATCACAAAACAGCAGCAGGAAAATCCAACATCAGATTCAGTAACTACTGAAGACACTGGGGTTGTGTGCTCGGTTTTAAAGTTCTTACGAAACTGGGAAGAACTTACATTACAACTGAAACTTACACATGTAGGTATTTTCAGGCTGATTCAAGCATTTTTAGAATATGATTTATATTTGTTAGCTGTGGTTACTAGAGCTGAAACGTTTAGCGAATTAATCCATTAGTCATCTACTGAAAATTTAAGTAAGAAGAAATGCCAAACATTCTCCATTTTCAGCTTCTCAAATGTTTGTTCATTATCATTGTGAATTAAATCTGTTTTTTTTGACTGCTGGTTTGACAATCCAGAAACTTGAGTGGAGGTCACCTGGGTCTTCTGATAAATGTTGCCATTTTATAGGTTAAATGATTAATCCATTAAACATAGTTGATTACCTTTGGACCAACACTGAGTGAGTGTATACACACACACACACACACACTTAGTGTTCACCAAGCAAAATTGTATTCCTGGCTTTGAAACAGCAGAAAACACCACTTTTCAAATTGAATAACTAAATACAATAAGAAAACAAATTAAAAAAACAACAACTTTATAAACTATTTCTATGTCCGGTCAAACTTTGTCCAGTGGATGGACTTGGATTCACTTCAGTGTTTCTTTAAAATCTTGTTTATACACCAGCAGTGTATAAAGAATGAACCTGTTCTTGCCTTTGGCAGCCAAGTCGACCTGCTGCAGAGTGGAATATACTAAACAGACTTTACCACACAGCAGGTCTGGCTTTCCCTTGGTGTTAGGTGTGGTGCACACACCGCTGAAATCCAGAGCGTTGCCCAGCATGGTGTTCATCCTGCGGAAGATGTCTGCGTTGCTGCAGGTGGACAGGGCCGGGGACTCGGAGTCCGGGCTGTCGGGCCTGCGGGGATCATTTCTCTGCAGGAGGGAAAACAGGAGAGGGGCACATTAATCTCTGCATCCATGCTAAAAGTTAAGCTCAAGGTTAAGACACATGTGGCGGACTGAAAACTGGTTTTCGACCGTTATTAAACAGCTCTAGTGAGTTATTTTGGGTAGGAATTCAAATGTACGCCCAAAAGAGATGTCGGTGGTAGTTTAATGTTACACAAAAGGTCAAATGTTAGCGTCTAATTCACCAATTTAATTTAGCTTTGAACTCACCAGGGAAAACGCCATGATGCGAACTGACAGCATATAAGAAATGTCACAATAATAATCGTTGGCAGCAACAAAATGTCATATTTATGAAGTCTGCTCGCCAGCTAATTAGTCTAAATCTAATGAACGTGCGCTCGGCGAATGAACCTACTGCCGCAAGGGCCTCTCAGGCTGATCACGTGACAAACATCAAAGAGTACCCCGGACAAAATAAAAATCACGTGTCAATAGCATTGCCAATATAGATTATAATTTGAAAAAGAGATAATTATGGATGTTTTGGATTTTATTATTAATGTTTTCTGAATGGACAACATATATGTATACCTGCAGTTCATCAGGTTATTATGGAAAAAACAAAATTTTAAAATCCATTTGCATCTTATGACACCTGCTAATAAAGGCTTTTCCCTTCAATAATCAGGCAGAATTTTCATTTAATACACAAAACTAAGATGTGTTCATTCGATTCAGAGGTCTGAAACCAGGTTAGTTAATCATACTGTTGTGATTGATTGATTGCCATCCAGGTAATATGGAGGTGTATCTAGGGCCCACAGCATGCTTTTTTACATAATCTTTACTGAAAGCTGAGATTTCATTCACTATGACTAAGGTCCCTTGAATATGGAGATATCTCGTTTGGATTTACGAAGGTACAGCCATTGAAGGGTGATGGTTAATCACGGCTCTGTGCCAGGTTTCAGGTCTGTTAGTGTAGAAGATGAGATAACTACTTTCGCCACTTCTAAAAAGATCTGCAAAAAGGCTTTCTGGCTGTCCTTTAAGAAGCTCCCATTTGAATGTGCTTCTTCCTCTGTCAATTTTCATGTCTGGTGGGTAGTGTACTGTATGTTGTTGATGCCACTTATGCTCTGTTCGGGGAGGGAGGGAGGGTTGGCTGCTGTTTTGAATGGCTCATTGGTCAGGTTTTTTTGAATGAGAGTTCAAAACCACCAACCAAATGCCTACTACTACTGTATAGCTTCCAAATGCTACAGTTAGCTGCCACTAATTACTTGAACAAACAACTATTATTTAAGATTTTCAACAGTCCAGGGGTGTTGTGTCTTCAATTAGTAATATGTAGGTCTACTCACTCCCTTTTGAGTATCTGTTGTTTAAACAATAAGCCCATTGCGCTCATTGCAACCTCAATAGCACAGCCACTCAGTCACCACCTCATCCACGTCTCCTAAAGTCTTGATCTTGAATCTTGATTTTCGTCTTGATTGCTCGTTACACTTTCTTTGGGGAATTTTCTTGTTTTTTTCTCTTGTCCAGTTGGACTTCCCTGTAATGTCCTTGATCTTGTCTTTAAGTTGTCCAATTTTTCTTCTCAATTTAAAATAACCAAATATATACAAACCTAGGAGCTCATGTAGTAAATGTCTTCCCTCATTGAAATTTAGACCGGTCAAGACAGATGGCTGCCCAAATATGAGCCCGTTTTTTTATTTTTTGAGGTTTCTTCACATTATAGTGGAGTTTTTCCTTGCCGCAGTTGCCAAGTGCTTGCTCATGGGGGAATGTTGGGTTTCTGTAAATAAAAGAGTAGCCTACACTATAGTCTAGACCTGCTCTACATGAAAACGAGATACCTTTTGTCATGACCTGACTTAACGTTTTCAATGCAGGACTCTCACTTGTAGCAGCGTATTTTACAGTGTTGTACTAGTACATTTACTAAAGGGTCTGAATTTCAGCACCAAAGTGTTAGATGCTGGAGAGGTACCAGTTAACCCCCTGGGCACTGCCAAGGTACCCCTCAGCAAGGCCCCAAACCACTACCTCCTCCTCCTCCTCCTCTTCCTCTACTTCCTCTTCCTCGGTCATGTTGACGTTAGGTCAGAAGAGGGCGACAAAGTCCTGCACTAAAAAATCCCCAGGCCTTCTTGTTTTATTTCTGATCAAAAGATCTTTTTCTTCTTTCTTTCAACCTTATTCAAACACATCAAGTTTGCATAATTATTATACATAATTAACATTTTTATTTTGCCACAGATACGGTTCTTTTTCAAATCATAACAATGACATGAAGCACAATTGCAAATAGTTAAAAATGTATTGTTTATACGAGAAGCCGTTATGTACTGTACATCTATGTACATATACTGTAAATAAATGTGTATCTGACAGAGTTATGTTTTTCAAATAAGAAGAAAGGCAAAAGGAAATGCTTCTTTCCCCACACACATCTCTCTGAAATCTACAGTAAGGGCACACAATGATCACAACTGTATTTTCATTCTACAAAATATGAATGCTTAAGATTGTATTGCACATTACACCAGGACCCTCTTCTTAGAAGATACAGTTGTGCTCATAAGTTTACATACCCATGCTAAAGTTGACTAAAAAGAGGAATAAAAAAACATCTTTTGGAAATTGATCTTAATGCCTTATTTAAAAAACAATTAGAATAATCCAACCTTTAAGGACACCAATTTTCTTTGAATGAATAATGTATCGTAAATAAATAAATGTTCTTCCTTAAAATTCAGGGGGCATAAGTATAGACACCCCTATGTGAAATTCCCATAAAGGCAAGCAGATTTTTATTTTTAAAGACCAATTATTTCATGGATCCAGGAGGGTACTTTCTATAAGATCATCTCTCAATGCAAATCAAACCAGCTATTAGGCTGATTGAAATAAAACCATGCCAATCTCTAGGTATGGTGAAGGGTATGTGATGATGTGGGGCTATTTTAATTCCAAAGGCCAAGGGAACTTTATCAGGATGCATAGTATCCTGGATCCATGAAATAACTGGCCTTTCAAAATAAAAATCTGCCTGGAAGAACATTTATTCATTTACGATACATTATTCATTCACACAGAAAATTGTCCTTAAAGGTTGGATTTTTCCTAATTCTTTTAATTAAGGCATCAATGTCCTTTTTAGTCAACTTTAGCAGGAGTATGTAAACTTATGAGCACAACTGTATTGGTTGTTAGCACTCATGTTTTTAAGAGATGGAGGGCTTCATTCATTTACAGAAATGACAAACAGAGAAACACAGAAATGGCAACATACAGTATTCATTAGGCTACATAAACACTTGTCACTTAAATAGTTGATTTCCTCAATGGGATTGCCTTCATATTGACGCACTGCAGCCAGTTGTAAATAAAGACTAGCATAAATACACAAGTGTAACAAATACACAAGTATTACAAGTATTGGAAAATGTGTTTTATACAGAACATGGCATATTGTGCAAATTTTCTTGTAGGCCATTAACAATTCTGAGTTAGAGATTTCTGAGAGAACAATACATTTTAAATATTCACAGGGCTAGTGTGTTTAGGTTTACAGTTAGGTCCGGAAATATTTGGACAGTGACACCATTTTCATAATTTTGACGCTAACACAATACTTTTGCGCTAACACAATGAATTTGAAATGAAATCATTGAGATGAAATTGTAGTGCAGACTTTCAGCTTTATTTTGAGGGTATTTACATCAAAATTGGAGGAAGGGTTTATGAATTGCAAACATTTTCATACATACATAGTCCCCTAATTTCAAGGGACCTAAAGTAATTGGACAATTGAGTCAAAAGCTGTTTCATGAGCAGGCATGGGCTATTCCCTCATTATTTCATCATCAATTAGGCAGATAAAAGGTCTGGAGTTGATTTCAGGTGTGACATTTTCTTTTAGAAGCTGTTGCGGCAAATCCACAACATGCGGTCAAAGGAGCTTTCAATGCAAGTAAAGCAGGCCATCCTTAGGCTGCGGAAAAAGGAAAAATCCATCAGAGAGATGGCAGAAACATTAGGAGTGGCCAAATCAACAGTTTGGTACATTCTGAGAAAAAAGGAACGCACCGGTGAGCTCAGCAATACAAAAAGGCCGGGACGTCCACGGAAGACAACAGTGGTTGATGATCGCAGGATCCTTTCCACAGTAAAGAATAACCCCCTTACAACATCTAGTGAAGTGAAGAAGACTCTCCAGGAAGTAGGCGTATCATTATCCAAGTCTACCATAAAGAGAAGACTTCACAAGAGCAAATACAGAGGGTTCACCACAAGGTGCAAACAATTCATAAGCCTCAAAAATAGAAAAGCCAGATTAGAGTTTGCCAGAAGACATCTAAAAAAGCCAGCCCAGTTCTGGAACAGCATTCTTTGGACTGATGAAACTAAGATAAACCTGTACCAGAATGATGGGAAGAGAAAAGTATGGAGAAGGCATGGGACGGCTCTTGATTCGAAGCACACCACATCATCTATAAAACATGGTGGAGGCAGTGTAATGGCATGGGCATGCACGGCTTCCAGTGGCACTGGGTCACTAGTGTTTATTAATGATATGACAGAAGATGGAAGCAGCCGCATGAATTCTTAAGTCTATATGAACATTCTGTCTGTTCATATTCAGCCAAATTCAACAAAGTTGATTGGACGGCACTTCACAGTACAGATGGACAGTGACCCAAAACATAATGCAAAAGCAACCCAGGTGTTTTTCAAGGCAAAGAAGTGGAATATTCTACAATGGCCGAGTCAATCACCTGATCTCAATCCGATCGAGCATGCATTCCACTTGCTTAAGACAAAACTTAAGGCACAAAGACCTGCAAACAAACAACAGCTGAAGACAGCTGCAGTCAAGGCCTGGCAAAGCATCACAAAGGAGGAAACCCAACGTTTGGTTATGTCTATGGGTTTCAGACTACAGGCAGTCATCGCCTGCAAAAGGATTCTCAACAAAGTATTAAGAATGTACATTGTATTTATGATTAATTCGTCCAATTACTTTAGGTCCCTTGAAATAAGGGGACTATGTATGAAATTGTGTGTAAATTCCTAAACCCTTCCAATTTTGATGTAAATACCCTCAAAATAAATGATTTCATTTCAAATCCATTGTTTTACCAGAAAATTGTGTCACTGTCCAAATATTTCCAGACCTAACTGTATATCTGATCCTGGCATACAGCTTGTGTCTGCAGATGAAAACCGCAGGGAAAAGGAAATGTAGCATCCCCATCTTTCCACTCTGTATTGATTTCATGTCAATTCAAATATTCTGTGTTAAAGTGATGTTAACTGACCCGTTTTTTTTCCATAAAGGGCAAATAGCCATTCCTTGAGAACAGCCCGTTCAGGTTTTAACCCTTCACATTTAAATTATCAGTTCTCCATTAGACCCTTTAGGGCTGCAATTGTCTTTTTCAATTAATCTGTGGTTGGTTTTTCTGATTGTTTGGTTTAGAAAATGTCCATTAGTTTTTCAGCTCAGGGTGGGGTCTTTAAGTGTCTTGTTTTGTCCGTTTAAAACCTAAATATATTCAGTCTACAATGATATAAACAGAAAAGAAGCAAATCCTCACATTTGAGAAACAGCAAAGTGACAGTTTCACTTGTTAACTTTATCAAAATTGGTTTATTTCATGTCTGTCAATTGACAGTTTGTGCACTCAGTTTAAGGTTACTTTTGAAATGTAATAGATTACAGGTTACAGATTACTAGCTCCCTGTTAAATGTTCAAACATAATGTTATAACATTTGAATACATGTTTTAAACTGGGCAATAAAGCTGGTCTTAAAAACCTAAATTTGAGCATATACTGCTAAGATGGAGCCAGTCAGAATGTAGGGACCGCTCCTTGTAATCCTACTCTTGGTGTTTCACTCAGATTTGTCCCCAACGGCTTTACTGACTGCGTTCACTGGAAATATGTTAAAAAGGCGGCATTCCTGAAAGGCGAGAAAAGGAAAACAATAATGATATTCTACATACATTTCACCGAAAAGCATTCAGATGTAATTTGTAATTACACACCATTACATGTAACTAGTTACCCCACCACAGTTGGACCTTATCCCCTTTGTTCACAATCTTGATTTTGTAAACAAAAAAAAAAAAAAAAAAAAAAAAAAACAGAAATCAATACCTTTCAAATCAAAATAACCTTAATGCTAACGCTGCAGTCTAAACCATGCCATGCTACCTTTTAACTCAGTGGACGCCGATTTAAAAAGTCTAAATGTCACACAGATGACTATCGCTGGGTCCTGTATATACACACACACCATAACTTAATTGACACAATATGGACAAATATTTACAGTTAACCACCAGCACTACAATTAGGCAGCTGGTCGTACTGAGAACAGTCACTCAAGAGTCCCTCCAGGAGCCGTCACGGTTGGTTGAGCAGAGCATTTTATCAGCTTATAAGGGCTGAGTGTGGAGGTCAGCATGATGCAAAGTGACACTAATGCAATGGTGCATTACAAAAGTTGGCATGAATTATTGATGTCAACATCTGATGTCCAGAGTTCAATTCTTGGGAGTTCATAAAGTGTGAGAGCGTTTGTTACCTACAATTGGCCGCTGACTAATTGCAACAATAAATGACAGATGCCGAAAAGGAAATGCATTCACTTCATTTATTATTCATAAGATGGGAATATTTTTTACAACTTATGCACAGCAGATACAAAGACAAACATGTTTCTAAACCACAAACTAAATTCCTCCATCACTCTAATCCTGCTTCCCATTTCAAAATGCCCCCCCAGAAAAATCAACCTTTTAAGTTTGTAGTCCAGTTTCACATTCTGAAAGATCGTTTTACAGCAATCTCATTTTAGCAGAATGGCACAAGCCACGTTCAGAACACTTCCATTTTTTGACAGATACCCATTTCCCCCTAAACAAATTGCACTTTTTTCTTCTTTAAAACTACGTCAACAAGGTTATAGGATCAAAAAGTAACACCAAAAAGATGAGACGACTAAACATCCAACTTATACACAGGTTCATTATTTTAGTTGCACAAAACTGCATAAATATACATTACGCAAAAAAGTACAAAAATATTAGTACTTTCCTTTGCTCAAATAATGACAGACATTGATATGATCATAAGGACTGGGGTTGTCATAGAACGTAGGGATGCATTCACAAGGTCCATGCGAGATTAGCCATTTACACAACAGCCTAACTTTCACAGAGGTAAGACCAAGGTTCTACTGGAAAACAAAACATTTCGCTGTCTAGGCCAAAAGGCAAAGAGGCAACACAAACACTAAGAAAATTAGGATACACAGAACTCTGCGTTCTAAATTCATGCCAAAAAGACTAACATGCAAGGACTCTTAATGCCTCTAAACCTCCCAGGAGCTGCGGTAAACCACGGAAGGACTAGCTTAACAGTAACTTCAATGCGTCAATTTCCCTCAGCAATTATGATCCATGGAGTTTTGACTGGGCTTTGCATTTCTTTTGAAGTGCTAAGATGGTACCGCAATAGTTGCCAAGGATAAGCTCAGATTGTCGACAGCAAGATGGTTTCAACTCACACTCCTCCCAGAGACATCGAGGAGATATAAATATGGGTTGTTTATAATAATGCACATTTGTCCATTAAATAAACCTGATTAAATTAATGAAGAGCTTGGCAAACCTCACTTCAGCTGGACAAAGGTGTGGTTTCCAGAGGCCTAGAGAAAACAGGGAAAACAAGAGTTAGTGTAAACAAGCCAATAAAGCATTCACTAAAATAAAGTGAAAAAGAGCTTTTTCTATAGTCCTACTGTCAGAATAATCAATAAAAAAACCAAAAACAATGTGTTGTCTAACCAATCAGTGGCTCTCAGCCCAAAGCCAATTTGTTTCCAATAAAGATGTAAATAATGAAACAAGCCACAAATGTAAATCCATTAAAAGAAATTTGTTTTTTCCTAAAACAGCTGGGCAGTGTAATTTTTAACAAACATTACTCAAAGAAGTGTGTTTTTTGATGACTTTTCAGCTGCAGATTAATTACACAATTTGGTGTGCTTGTAAGCGTTTCGTGGCAACACGACTGAATGTGGAAAACTATGGTGCCCCGCTTCATGTTCTAATAGAGGAACATGCCACCCAGTGAAACACTGCAACTCAAGATGTGTTTAGTTTCTCAACAACAACAACGATCTGTCAGAGATATAAAGGAGATATCACAAAAAGCTTCCATTAGAATATCAACAACCTAAAAAAGGACCAGTATGGGGATTTTTCCTCATTAAATCTCATGAAAATACCAAAAAACAATGAATTGATCCTACCAACTGTGTATCCCACGCCTCACAGCTTATTCCTCTTCCATTGTCAAAAAACAATTACATATTAAGCCACACTGTTGCATTGGATGACATGTTAATTTATTACAATGAACACAGGCACTGTAATTTATTGTGCGTCAATTCAAATGTGTATTAATCCGCAGCTGTAAATAGTCCAACAACAACAAGCAATTAACTCCTGCTTGATAAAAAACTTTCGGAAGCCATTTAGCATAAAGAATTACTGTATTCATATCCCATTTTCAAATATGTATGTCAACAGGTGGGCTTGGGGCTGAGTGCCACAGACTGGTTGGACTGTTGGTTTTTACGGTTTTAAACTTTTCATGGGATTTGTTAACAAAAACTCCTCTTGTTAACACTAAATCAGTTTTAAGCCCTTTTCATTTACATTCTGCAGTTTTCAGTCAAACATGGTGTTAGTCTCATTATGCAGGTTTCAGTTTGCATGGCATCAGGGATAGCAGATAGAATATTGTGGATAGGGGTTTGCAAATCTAAAAAACACTTTTGTACCAAAGGTTACTCACTAAATATCTAACAAAACTGCCGGGACTTCCATCCAGGCTGGGAAGTCTCAGAGGGAGTAGGGTACCAGCGCATCTGAAGAAAACACAAAAATAGTCATGTACAGTAGACCAACACCAGGCTCCAGTGCTTCAATCCTGCCAATCAGTTCAGAAAACCTGAAATTTACTTTTGACAAGCAGGTTTAGAAGGACTGTCCCTTTAAGACCTAGTCACTGAAGCCATGGGAATGTGGGTCACGTAGTTGCTCATTGAGGACAATAGTCCTTGAGTAATTAACAGGCATGGAAATGTGGAGAGCTGAACCTCTCCGTTATGTTAAACATTTCCACAGGGTAAGAGCTGGTGCCTTTCCATACCTGTGACTTAAACCTGTAGCAGAATGAGGCCCCACATTTTTCACACACACACACACACACACACACACACACACACACGAGCTTAATATGCTGAGGTTATCAACAAACACTTGATGTTACACTTGTGTGTCGTACATTCAAAACTAACAAGGCCAAGAGTCAGTGGGAAGAGAACTCGGGGCATTTAAGTGATCTTTCATCAGATTGTAATTAAAAAGGCTTCCCCCCCCCTTTTGTGTGCTACACAGTCATCTTATGTTCCAACAGGAACGTGGACAGTAAGTTGGCACCTCCAGAGAAGGGCAGCAGTTCTGACAATTTTTTCAAGCAAATACCTCACATTCCTCTTCCTTTTATGCCTGACAAAATGGTCTATGTAATAGCTGTCTACAATGCAATGTAGCACTCCCCTGTGCCCTTACATTGCAGGAGGAAGTTAGATCACAGTGAACTTTAACTGACCCAACAAGGGAAATATTTTCCATTGCTATTGTTACCTAAAGGCCTGCCCACTGCTTTGTAGTGAGCTACACAATTGCTGTAGCATTTAGACCGCAATTAGCTGCAATGTAAACACTTTGCACACCCATTCGTCCCCCACTTTGTTAATTCCAATTTTCAGCAGACATGATAGAACTTTTATTACGTTTAAAATTAATATTTTCAAACCAGATCCAAAGATTGAATAAATGTTTTAAATTGATTTACTGTCTAAATGTAAACAGTCTTAGTAGGATTCAAACTCCATCTTAAGACTCAAAGTTGTATTTTTTTCAAATTATTACTCTTTGGGTTAGTGTTAGTTAAACCCTGACAACTTATGGTTTTAACTTCCATTTTATAATATAAAGACACAAGTTGTGCATTCAACAGTGACTTGCAGACTTGACACCCGAGTTGGCTTCAGCAACACAAGTCTTTGTGTCGTTATTGTAATACCTCAGAGGACCACTGGATGGTTTCAAGAATCAACCTCTGCTTTTAAAAGGTCACACTACCAATTGCAGTGGTGCATCCTTAATCGTCTCATTTTAAGTTTACGTTTTAGGATAAGGAATGTACCTGGTTGCAGGCATTCATTCTGCGTCTCTACAAAAAGGTTCCCTGTATTATGCTGAGTGCGTACTAGACGATACTCAGGAAAATAGGAGAAACACACACACCGGTTGGTCCCTCACCTGGGCGTGGAGGGCTGCAGCAGCAGCAGCAGCCGCCGGGTAAGTGAAGGCTGCGTGAGGGAGGCCTGGGGTCAGCTCCGTGGTGTACAGCGGGTAAGGAGTCCAGGCATCCGGAGATGCTGGGATCAGTGCTGCCCCTGTCAGATCATCTGGGGAAGCACAGGGTGGGAGGAAACAAAGCTCACTGACCTACCCTTCAACATACACACTTTTATCATGTAAGCAATCAGTACATTGACTAAATAAGAAAACAAGTCATCAAAACATGCTATAAAAAGGGTTTTGTTGTGTCGTCATGATGTGGCTTTTAGGTTTACTGCTGATGAATCTTACTGTAGTAATAGCTTGAACGGTCACTAAAATATAAAGAACTTTTACAACCCTAAAAAAAGTGCAGTCAGACCTGATTTCACTCCCCATTCATTTCCATGTGGAATGGGCCGGGACACATTCACTTTTAGTTGAGTCAAATCGGACTGGACTTGACTCGCGTAATTGCGAGGCTTTCCAAATATCTAGTCAGTTTGAGAGCCGGTGGAGCTGATCGGAATATATTCCGTTATATTCTTGTTTTATAACTGCATGGTGAAATACAAGCGGCAGAGAAAAAACAGACGCCATTTGGCTGCAGTGAGTGCAAGGACCTAGAATACTTCTACGAACTGCGATTTTCCCACATTTTGTTTAGAACTCTGTCCACATGGTTTCCTGTCCCCTCCTGCTTTTTGTCACAACACATGAGTAAATTCTGCCCATGAAATGTGGTCTGAATGCAGTTTTAAAACTTTTACCCATCACCTGTCAAACTACTGAATCAAGCAGGTGTTTTGAGAAAGAGAGATGAGACAACTTCTGACTAAACCCTGTGAGAGTGGAATTTCCTAGCTGTACAGAAGCAAAGCGGCTGTCTTGGAGTCGAGCTGACATGCATGTGGAGGTGAGTTAGTCTTTAATTTGTTAGATAATGTTTTTAACCACTGCTTGTTTGTCTTTAATACCACAATATCCTGAGACAGACTTTTTTTTTTTAAAGGGTTACAAGGGCAATTGAGTACTGGCATTGCCAAAGTGAGAGTGGATGAGAGAGAGCCTAGAGTGGTGCAGCCGTACAACTTACATGGGTCCCGTGCAATGAAGTGTGCTCCTAGAGCAGGGTGGATATTTGTGGGGTTCGGTGTGGCCATCAGCTTACTCTTTGCCATCTTCGTGTTGGCTTTAGCAAACTCTAAGCGCAGGGTCTGGGGACTTTCGGGGTCAAAACGGATACCCTGGGGGAGACACGGAGGAGGGGGACATAGTATCGTAAGGGAGGTGGGCTGAGTTTGAGGGGCTGTAGCTCAGTAGTCTCACACATGGCCTCCTTTCCTAAAGCTGTGTTCAAATACTCAGGATGTATCCTTCAAGCTTCCCTTCCCACTGTTCTTAAATGTTCATAAAAAGGTCACGTCTTCAAAATAACAAAAAGGGCAGACTGAAGGATACACTCCTGAAGTATTTCAACATGCTTGCATCTCTTTTTCCTCATGACGAATCAAGCGCACATGCGGCTTAAGGAGGAGTCAGGAGGAGAGGGAGATGAGGAAAAGGGCCGATGGCGAGACTTTTGAGTGTAATTCCTTTCAGGTGGCTGAACCCTGCTTGTGTTCTTGTGCCCTAAGCGTTGTGCCCACATGCAGGTGAGTAGTATTTTGGTGTATGTGTGTGTCTGCTGGTGTGTCTAAGAGGTGATGCTCATGAGGAAGGCTAGGGTATGAGAGCGAAGTGTTAGATACTGCCAGATACGTGGGCTACTTGGTGACAAAATAAGGTTACACTACTTACGATGTGTCCAACTAACACTACACATGTGGCTACAGAACAAGTATTACAATAAAGCAGTGATATGCAAAATTAGGAAAGCTATACCAGACTAAGAAGGGTTGTGTATCAAGGTCAAAGTAAACTACCGTAAGGCTACGGGATTCTGGCCTCTTTCCAAAAATGGCCCTGCCATTGAATTGTAGGAGACACAATGGGTAGACTTTGAGAGATTCTTATGGGGGGAAAAAAAGTTTTAAAGCTCCCAATCTTTTTAGGTTTAAGCAAACAAACAAACTTTAATACAAAGCAACATATTTAAAAGATTGAAAAAAAGGGGAAAAAAAAAAAATCAAAACAGCAAAAGACAAAGGAAATGATAAAAACATAGCAATGCTTACATTTAGTGCATTTTTCGCAGCTTCAGCTCCAGTACGACTGTCAAAGGTTACAAACCCAACAGGCTGGAAGGCAAAAGGGAAGAAATACACTGTGACAACCGACACCAACGGAGGACCATGTTAATACGCAAGAACCTGCATTTGTCAAATACTGATTATTAAGGGTTATCTTATAATTTAAAAAAAAAAAAAAAGAAAAAAAATGTGTGTCAAACAAATCAGCAAGAAAAGACGACAATATAAGTCCGTAAGTCCAAAGCTAAAGTTACAAAGAGACTGCCTGGACATTCGTTTAGTATTTTAGTACAGCATTAAAGCAGTTATTTTTATGATAGATGGCGTCTCACCTGTTTTGATGTTAACTTAATCAGTGACCCTTCATAACCCTGCAGGGAAGAAAGATAGCCAATTATCCACCCTGGAGTCACATGCAGGAAGTCAGGCATGAACGCTTCTTGCTAAAAAGAGAAACCGGCTTGCGTGCACCTTCAGTTTGAGCTCGAGAGCAGGCCTTCACGGGTCCCTTCTGTGACAGTGTTGTACTTACACTTGTTGCGGTGAAATAAAAGGTGAAACATGCAGTTTCAACAAAAGCACCACTTATTGATTTGACTACAGATAACCTCAAAGCTAAAAAGAAAATGAAGACCATGTTTAGTTTAAAAAGGAGCAAGCACATATCAGACATGCAAGAGTTCTCTTACGCACGCGATTAAGCATAGATTGAGCATGACTTCCAAATAAAGTCACTGTTTTTAAACCAGGTTAAAAATAGCACAAGGGCTGGTTAAAGCAGGAGCAAATTCCTGAGCAATAAAGGGGATTTTTGCCTGAGCAGAGTATTGATAGACGGGATCCCTTCTGATCCTGATTTACAGCCATGGAAATTTAAACAACTTTCACCAGCTGTCATAAATCCTAAGCCACAATCCAAAACACATTTAGTTTCAGTAATTCACAGGTGGAAAACAAGTTGTAGAATATAGTCAATATCAAAAAGGTTTATCTTGAAAGAAACACAATTTTTTTTTTTTAATTTTGATCAAATGTAAACCTTCAATGAATCAGATTGAGCCCTATTTGCACACCTGTACTGCAGAAGCAAAAAGTAAAGCATCACAATGACTTGAGGTAACAAAACATTTCAGTGGTTTCACAATGTCTGAATGTTACGAGAGGAATAAAACATTTCGCTACACGGTGGGCGAGCTTGGTCAGAGAGGGCTGGTTGGCCAATCGCGAGGGCTACTCATTTACACATTCCAGAAGATCATCCATGTGCAAGGGATACCACTTCCAATTTAGTTAGTTAGGACACGGGTGGGAGGGGTGTTTATGGAACTGGAGTCCAGTCAAAAGCAGAGCAATGGACAAACAATGATGTGGCCTCATTTCCATATATGCAAATCACTCATCAACGGAAGGGATTGTTTGATTCAACTAAAAAGGAGCTCTGATGAAACATTGTGCTGTGAGAGCTACAGGCAGGAATATTACTGCATCATGAAAAAAATTGTTTAAAAAAAATAAATTGCACACTGGATTACAGTTGCTTCCTTAATACTTTAATGAATTGTTTAAACTCCTCGTTCTTGAGTGTGCAGATAATCCTTTTAGAAACTCTCCCAGCACCTGGCACACACTTTGCTTTAGGTGAGAAGTATATTGCATTTACATACCCCAAAATCCCAACGATTTAAAATCTGTACATGTATCGCCCTCTTTCCTTAGAAAAACCTCATGTTGTAACTTACCTTAAAAGGTCTGAAGAGAAGGTAAAGTTCCCGTGGTTTGATATCAACTGGCAGGCCACTGACGAACAGTGTTCGTACCTGCAAACAAAAAGCAAACCTTTATTTGGCCAGCTGGAGGTGACACATCCTAATATTATGAGTCTCATTTGGCGTCTTCATTCCCTAGAAAGAGCAGCATGTGCGATCATAACTGGGTTGCACAAATAGATCTACATCTTATTTCCTCCTTACTAACCAACACACATATGGATGGATATTTTGATGTATGAATTGATGTACAAAATGACATGAGTCAACGGTCCCATTGGTCAGGTGTAAAGTTGTTCTTCATACTACAAGTGTTGCTGGAGATGCAACCCTTTAAGTCTCTGGTTCCCAACCTTTTTGGCCTGTGACCCCTTACAAAAAAAAATCTTCTTGCGACCCCTCAGTGTGCACAGGTTGTGAGCACTTCCAACACAAGAGTGATTTTTTTCCCCTCCAAGATTGTTGAAGGTTATGTTTTCAGTTGGGGTTTGTCTGTCAGGAGGATTACAGATAAACTACTGGCCTGATTTTCATAACACTTGGTGGACGGGTGTAGCATGGGCCATGGAAGAACCCATGACATTTGAGGATCTGAATCACAGGGTAAGTATTCAGGAATTTTTTTTCCACTTTCATTAACATTGCTGAGATAAGGGAGGGCCATGGCACATGTCTGCGCTTTGAGTGCCTTCTAGTTTTAAGTTAAGAGGGAAAATTATCATTGTCATTAACAAAGCCAAGATTAGAAGAAAGTCTGGAAAACAAACCTAAATTTGGACACAGTATATATTTTCTTTCGACAGTTTTACTGTTCTTTTAACCATCTTGCGACCCCTCAGATTTATCAAGTGGCCCTTTAAAAGTCCTTGTCAAGACCCAAACAATCCCTTAATATTTGGCTCATTAACAAATCTGAACAATGGTCTACAAATGAAACCTGTGATCCTCCCAACATGTTATGAGATGGTCTCCGTCGTGCTGGGGATCCCTGGATCCCGTTCAAGGACCCCTGGACTTGCCCTGACCAGACATTGAGAGTCGATGCTGTGTATAGTCCGGTGCGAGGCCCATTAGTTTCCAGCCAGTGGGGAGGCCCTCACTACTACAATGGGGCTGCCAGACGAACAGCACTGGACAACAGTGCACAGCGTGGTACCATTTCCTTCCTCTGACCCCCGGCCCCAACCCTCCGGCATTTTTCAGGTGCCGCACAGCAGCAATTCTCAGCCCTTTACAAGTCAGCACATACAGCGACTCAAGGCCGGCTCAGCTGGACACACACTCAAATGGAGATGTTTTAATGTGTCCAACCGGCTTCTCGTTGACTGAGTGCATGAACCTGAAGCACTCTATTATAGCTTTTAATAAAAATCTTAAATGCATCAGTTACATATCCAGGTGATTTATTTTAAATAAAACTATCGTGACAAGACAAGGTGACATGACTGACAAGCTTCTGTATCTTGATGATTCAACACCTCTCTAAAACAGACGTTTTGGGGTTTCTAAATACATTTGTCGTCAGTTTGTTTAATCTTTGCTCTCAATTACAAAAGGGATAAACCTACAAAAAGGAAATCAGGCTAAGACAAGTCAAGTGGCCACACATGGCTTTGTTGTAAGATAATGGGAACAAAGGAGGACCAACAAAAGGCCCAGTGCTCCCCTCAGTGCGCCTCCGTAAGGAGTCATTAAAAAGGAGGAAATATAGCTGGCCACACAGAACTGAAGAGTCACAGCTGGAAAAAGTCGACATGGATCATTTGGGAGGTCATTTAACTAATAAAGTTCATTTGAAAATGATTATTCTGATTTAAAGGATATATTTAGAGTTCCAAATTGCAGATAAGGATTTCATATTAATAGTTGACATTTATTTTAGGTTTCAGTTTTTATGACATGGAACCTCTTTATAAATCAAAATACTGAGATGTGAAACCTGTAGAGTTTGTGTGACGCATCTGATTTTGTTTGTCATCTGAAGGCAAACAAAATGTCACCGCAACAAACTGGGTGCTGAGGAAGAGAGAGGAAAAGTAAATTGATATTTAGAAAATCAGGAGAATCCATTTAATTTTATGACTTTCCAATCCAGACAGGCTTGCTGAGTGTACTCCTTTAAAGCGTGTTTTCGATTTTTTTTTTTATATATATATATATATATATTATATATATATATATATATATATATATATATATATATATATATATATATATATATATATATATATATATATATATATATATATATATATTTTAAATACAGGCCTACAGTTTTTTCAACACCACATTTAAAAGGTAGGCTAAGCGAAAGCCTCATGACCCTTTTTTGCAGTAGGTCACAAAGAAACAATATGAAGTAGGCTTAAATGCGACAATTGGGTCTTCTATAAAATAGATTTAAAAAAAAACAAACAAAACAAAAAACCTACAAGGGTTAGTTTACAGCTTAATTGGTTCATTTAAGTTTTTTTTCAGTAGCCTAATAAAGTTTCAACAGCTGGTGATACACATTTTAATCTGTAAAAAAACGTCATTGCAAGTTTAAGGAATAAAGAAACGCATTTTGAAATAGAATTTTGGATGATATTCCCAAACTATGCCCAACTTTCACTGGACGTGTCTTGCCCCTTTAGAATTGCGCCTTGCTCACTGCTCCAGGAGAGCGAAAAGCCACTACAAACTAAAAAGGAAATTCAGCCAACACACAACTTGCAAAAGGTCTGCAGCCCCATTTGTGGCCGGAAACATTTTTTTTCCCCCGGCGGTCATTGAACATGAACACCCGGGTCAAAGTCCGGAGCAGCAGAGAAATACAACTTTAGCTGAACTCACCTCCTCTTCGATAGAAACGTTGTTATTCGGCTCTGCGTCAGCTTTCAGGCTCATGTTGGCGGTCGCGTCTGCGGCGGCGGCTGCTGCTGCACAAAATATCAAGTTTTTCTTCGTCGTGTGATATTTCCCCCAAGTGCGTCTGAAGCTGCAGTGGAAGTCTTGGTGGCGTTTGAACTTGAGAGAAGATGTGCCGAGGTGAGGTCGTGCAGACGAGGAGGACGGCGGCGTATCCGAAGATATCTTAGTAGAAGAAGTGTTGCGAGAGAGAATCATTCATTAAAAAGGGAGGAAAACGAAAGAAAAGAAATGCAGACACGCGCCAAACTAAAGGTGAGAAGGTGGATTTGTGCTCCGTGTGTGGTGGTGAAAGACGGGGGGGGAAAGAAGTGCGCGTAAAAAACAGAAAGCCTCTGCGTTCACATCAATGCCCTCAGCTGTGGGACTGTGCGGAGGAAGAACAAGTAAACTTTTCTCATTGGAGCGCGTCTCTCTCTCCTGCTGTCCGTGTGTATTCTCTCTCTCTCTCTCTCTCTCTCTCTCTCTCTCTCTCTCTCTCTCTCTATCTCTATCTCTATCTCTCTCTCTTTCTCTCTCTCTCTCATCCTCCTCCTGCTTTTCAATTAGGTCATCAATTATGTTGGAGTCCGCTGTGAGCCGTAATCAAGCTGCAGATCCGCCTCAGCTGTTGCAGGAAGCCCCGGCCCCTCCGCCGCTGCATCACCGTTACTATGGGACCCGGAGAGCCAATGGTAATTTCCTCAAACCTCTCCAACGTAGGCTATATTAGCCAATAATGATAATAAAAAAATAGTATTATTCATTTATGGTTAATTTATTTTTGTTATTATTATTATTTTTTATTTTTTTTGTCTGTATCTGACCTCTGACTTCCTTCAGAGGTCCCCCCAGAAAAAAAATTAAATAAATAAAAATAAACCACAGAATGAGACTAGAAATAATGTGCCTATACTATTGGATCCTCTAACTATTTTGTGACACTATGGCTTCGTACTGACAACACATTCAATTTATTTAGAATTTTTTTTTTTTAATCTTCTAGGCTATATTCTGTGGCAAAACATTTATGGACACCCACTTAATAACAAAACAAATAAAGGCTATATGCCTGGTTAAAGGGCAATTTAATGGTAC
This sequence comes from Gymnocephalus cernua, assembly GCA_023631565.1. NCBI lineage: Eukaryota > Metazoa > Chordata > Actinopteri > Perciformes > Percidae > Gymnocephalus > Gymnocephalus cernua. Next base: position 15,594,049 of record CM042426.1, on the reverse strand, counting down.
AAATTTAATTACAGGTAAATGTGCTTTACATTAAAGCAACAAGGATTACTGTTGATGAAAGGGTTATAATAAAATGTTGCCATGTAGTTATGTCTAGCAAATTTACATTATGGCTGAATTGTTGTCATATATCAAAGTAAAATAAAACAGACATTTTATGTGTTAGTAGTTCAATATATTGTACAGCTATTTGAATTAGTTTGAGAAGATCTACACATTGATAATTGACATGGATAAGCCTTGTTTACAGAGATATAACATCTTTATTTGTGCCATTACAAATCTAAATCAATACATTCAACAACAATATAATGATAATGACAATGCCTGTGTGTGTGTTTTAATGATTTGGATCCAGGCTGGTGGAGAAACGGCATGTGTTGTGTATCGAGGCTCGGCCCTGGACGTGAGCCCAGCATGCAGTGCGTTTCCTCACAACAAAATAGCTCTCAAAGGCCACAGAGTTTCCTGACTTTGTATAAGAACACAATCAGGCCTGCAGGGCGAGGAAGGGGGCGGCCGAGTGGACGGACGTAGTCTCGCTGTACTTCTTCAGTGGTGTGATCTAAAAATAGTGGAGCTCTGCTGTATGCTTCTCCAGTGTGTTCCCACTGAACCCAAGTGGTAAATATATACATAGCCTATATATGTGAGAGGAAACAGACAGATGTTGGCACAAAGCTTCGGAGACAGGTAAGATATGAAAGTAGTGAAACAAAATATGTATTTATCTCATTGTTGTGTGATCAATAAGTGACCTGTAATTGTAGATGTAGATAGATACTTTATTCATCCTGAGGGAAATTTTAGGCATCCAGTAGCTTAGACAACCATAACACAACAAACACATACACACATATCTCACATACATAAAAATCACTCACAGAAAATTAAAGAGTTAGTAGCCTACATTATGACAAAGCACTGATTACATGTATAAACAGTTGAGCCGAAACAATAATCATTTAGAATCGGAATCCGAAAAAGATTTATTGCCAAGTAAGTAACTTACAAGGAATATGCCTTGGTGGTTGGTGCGTACGTAAACAAAACATATTAAACATCTTTCAAGTAAGGTCATCTTTCAAGAAATAAAATGCCAAACATTCACTGGATCCAGCTTCTCAAATGAACATATTTGCTTTTCTCTGTTTTAAATCATTATAACCTGAATATCTTTGGGATTTGGACTGTTGGTTGGACAAAATAAGACTGTTTTACCACAACACAACTTTATAGAACAACCAGTTAATCGATTAATGGAGAAAATGAGCGGCTGATTCATCAATAATTAAAATAATCTTTAATCGCAGCCCTACGTTAATTCAAGGGAAAATAGCAACTCTTGCTAAATAATTGAATACATTTTAGAATGAAACACAATTCTGAATGATTTAATAAGACAAAATCTCCTTGAATGTGGGAAATTCTCATTAGATTTGAATTAAAAATGAGCTTTGCATGACTGATTTGTTTGTATGCTGAATGGTAGGGGGAAACCGAAGGCCTCTTTTAGGAGCCAGTGTGCTGCTGGTGTTCAGGTGGGTGACGATGATGATGTTTAAACTGTTGATAATCGGGTTGGATGATGATGGCTGGATGTACTCGAGGTTTTATGTTGTTATTTACATTGTTTTATATGAGCGTGTGTGGTGGGTTTTAGCAAGTTTTACATATTGTTTTATATGATTTTTGTATGTTGTTATGTACGATAAACAAGAATACAGTAGACAAGCTGAGATGTGGCACCTATATACTGCTCCAGTCAGCAGCTGTTTAGGTTTGAGAATGTTAAGGAATCAACATATATTACGCTCCGTTTGCCATTGTAGTAACACTCGCTGCCTATGAAATATTGACCGAGCCGCGCTGAGTGTTCATTAATTTATTACGCACAAACAGTTGGTACAGTCTGTACCATGAGGTTTTAATGCACAAAGAGGCCACCATCTTTATGCACCTCGTCCACAGATTCAGGACATATTACGTCAAACCTCATCCACTCTCCTTACAATTTACAAAAAGAAGACACATTCATGCACATGGTACGATCATAAAGCTGCATCCTTCTCAGTTTTGCGAGGATGGCCAATAATTCAATATTATCTTTATTGTGACGATATGATCTTATCATATCTAAATTTCTGTTGTTCAAATGGATAATTCTTTGTGACTTTTTGCTTATGCACATAGTTTAATGTTGTGTAATGTATAACAGTGAAACAGTTCATTGCTTTAAATATCAGTTTGATTATTTAATAATTGTGTACATTTGCCATTTAAAAAAATATATATTGTAATTAATTTTGGGATCATTTTGTCTAGGCCTTTTTGCTACATGATGAGAAACCTTTCATGAAGGATTTGCTTGATACAAAGGCAGATGATTCATGGAAAATAAAAAAGAAAAGATATGTAAAAAAATGTTTTTATATCATCTCTTATTTCTGATAATTGAGACTATTTATTGAATCACCAAAACTGTCATTTAAAGCACATTCTCCAGCAGCCTGAAATTTTTATGGCTCATGTCCTCTCTCTCTTTCATCCCACAACTCTTTAATGCAGCTGTCCAAAAATGATTCCTAAAAAATAATCACGGATCAGAAAACCTGGACCACTGGCAAACAATGGGTTAACAAGCAAAATATGAGTCACTGAAGCTCTGAACATTTTATGCCCAAAGATGTCAGTGCCATCTTCACTGCCAAAGATAGCTTTGTGTAGATGTACTGCGCAAACAATGTCTTATTTATATGTTTCAGTTGGATTTAAAGGAATGCTTGACGTAGTTTGGAGCTAACCTCGCAGACCTCTTCCCTCTAAGTGTTGAGGCTTTTATAGTTAAACTTATCAAGAGGTGTTTATTTTTTGAAACTATACATAAATTGCTTCAGAACCTTGGGGGCCGCAAATCCTCACTGCTTCTCATTAATAGAAGAAGCGGGAGAAGACTGTCTTCTGGTTTTATATCACAACTAGTCCCACATGTCTCAATCTAAACAGTGTCAGTTCAGGAAGCTGTCATGTCCATAAACTTGCATGATAAATATTCTTTTGCAGGCTTTCTTTCAATCAAATTATTAGAAACAGTTGGACAGTTAGTGTTTGTCAGTGGTTGCCAACATCTTTGGCTTGTGACCCCTTAATACAAAAATATCACTTGTTGAGTATGTCCATGATCTGAACCAAACAATGATTTGTCCTTCTAAGATTGCTAGATTTTAATCATTTTAGAGGCACAAACAGGTGAAACTAATCTATCATTTCAAAATAAAATGAAGCAAAAGCCAAATATGAGAAGAAAGTTTAAAAAAATCAACAATGTTGTGGAGCAGAATGTTGCTTTTTGTTTCCTTTTTTTGTAATTAGCTCATAACCACTTAGATTCATCTTATGAGCCCTTGGAGGTGTCCCAACTACCGCTGCTATATATGTTGTAATGTATGATTCCTCTCTAAATTATCAGATAATACCTATTACTCTGCAAAAAGCAATGTCCTACCCAGTGATCTACTCCTACTCCTACAGCCATCCTGCATTGGTATCTTTTATACTTTTACATGCTTTTATAAATTCAACAAAATATAAACAAGTGCTTTCGACATTTTACCAGACAGAAGAAGAATGTAACCCCTTAAACCCTACTGTCTGGCTGGTGGGCTGCTGTTCAAACCACAAAACTTTATATGAAATTCTAGTGCAAATCTCAGAATTTGCGAATATATAAATTGGTCTATGTTAAACTAAATTTGGTGGGAAATGATGCATGATACATATAGAATATTTCCATTTGCTGAAAACGGTGCAGCCATAAAAACATGAAGTCTCGGCTTTCATTTAGAATTTAGAATAAGAGGATTTGAACCACATTAAAGCCACTCAAGAGGAAATGAAAGTGGAAAACTGGATGTTAAGGAGTTAATAGGATTCTGAGCATTACCAAAAAACAATATGTTTCACTGAATTACCCTTCATTGTATCCACCAGATAATCCAAACAGTTCAGGAGCATTAAATCAGATTTCCCCCCTCTCGTTCTACCCTCAAACACCTGACAGAAACCGAGACTGCACAACTCAGAGGCTCTGGATAAGCCCTCATGTTTTATTTGCGAAAAGCGGCCCCATTGTCCCATAAGTCACCTCGCACAGCACTCTTCTGCTTCACGCCACACTGAGCCTGTCCTACTGCGTTAGCATCACCCGCTGCTAAAGCACTTAGCTTGTGTTCTGCGTGTCCTCTGTGGTTCAGCCAAACATCCATTTGGAGGTCCTAGGAAACTTTGAAGCTTTTCCACCCGCACAGTGAGCGAGGGAGCCGCGCGGTTCATTTGTGACGTTTCGTGAATACTTTGTCAAATAAATAGCCCCCTTCACGAATATATTAAAGCTAATCACGGCACATGAATGTAGTTGCAGCCCAAACAGAATGATGGCTATGAAATTTGTTTCCATCAACTGAAGGATTTTATTGATAGAGTCTAACCCAATAATATTTATAATAGCCTATTAGCGAGTGATAGCACCAGTTATCCATGTGGTTGCCACGTTTTATCTGTTGCCCTTTTTTTCTAACACTTGTCAGACATTGTCACACATGCTGCGAGAGCCAAACAAGGACAGAAGGAGGGCAGAGAAGCTTCCACGTCTGCTGGAAATCAATCCACCCTTCATATACTGCGCTGCTGATACATGCATCAAACATATGCCTGTTTGTTTTATTGGTAGAAAGTATATTAAAATGCTAAGGTGATGTCATTTGTGTCACAGCAGTAAGTGAATTTCCACTAAAAGGGAGTTTAGTGAAATTGCAGAGTGGAGACAGTTGTTCCAGCAGACGACACTGATAACACTTTAATGCTTTGCTTTCATTTGATGTCACAGCTGCACTCTAAAGCAGTTTCACAGCTGCCATTTTTCATCAGCTCTTTCTTGTAGACAAAGTTATTAGGAAGGAATTTTCACAGGAGGCGCATTTTTAATAGATGATTGTGGAGGAAGTTGAAGAACAAGTCGTTTCATTAGCAGCTAGATGCGATTCTCAACAAGCAACTCATTGCATCATTACTTTAAAGGGACAGTTCACCCCCAAATCAGAAAAACATATTTTCCCACTTAGCTGTAGATTTATCAGTCTAGCTTGCATGGTGTGAGTTGCCCAGTGTTGGAATATCTGTTGTAGAGATGTCTGCCTTCTTGCGAATATAATGAAACTAGATGGCACTCAGCCGGACAAAAGGCTCATCTTTCTCGTCTGAGCTTTACCTGTGGCTAACCAATACTGCTCGCTCACCTAAGCTAGCTAATGTTATAGCTCAGCCGAGGAAGATGCAATGAATGTTTAATTAGCATAAGTATTTTTTGGCGCTTTGAGCACCACAAGCCGAGTGCCATCTAGTTTAATTATATTGGAGAGACGGCAGACCTCTCTACAACAGATATCTCTAACACTGGGCAACTTGCACCAAAACAATCTAGATTGATAAATAGCACTACAGCTAAGAGGACAAATTAATTTTTTATTTTGGGGCGAACTGTCCCTTTAAATTTAAATTAATAATAATAATTAGTTAAACCTGTGCATTTCCTGCTTTGACACATCAAAATACCTGCTTTGAAAATTTCAATCCAATAGTGTAATGGAAGAATGTAAACTTTACAAAACTTCCATGAACACAATGTTGTTCTCTTTTTAGCTTTAGATACCAAAGAAACTACAGTGATCTAATCCTTAATTATCTGAACTGACATTCATAACGTCTGCACAGCAGCTGGAGCAAACTATTTTCTTTCTCAATCACCTCCTGGTCCAGATGTGCACCACTGACCACATCTATCAGGTCTCACTATGAGAAAAGGATACGAGAAATTGTTCACAACTTTACTGCCGAGGCCTTTAGGTGAAGGTTTCTCACTGACACTGGTGATGTAAGCCATCCAATGCATCGAAGCAGGCTGTTTGTGTTTTGCACGTCAGCATTACTCATTTGTAAGAAAGAAAAAAAAAAAAGGTCTCGGCCACATCAGAACTTCAAGGCTACAACACAACAACAATATTTTCAGTCTGTTGTTCGCTGTCCTAACATTTGTTGAACACAGTAACCCCAGTTCATTGCCTCCACCTCTCCTGGATCTCAGGACTGTTATGTTTTCTACAATGACAACAAAGTCAGTGCCTCCAGCAACTGTGTTTATTGTTTCGCACAAAGCACAAAACAAAACTATGGGCCCAAAAATGTTCCGAAAGATTTGCCAGATCAACTACTGTGAGATTGTGTGTTACATATTGTTCAGATATGAAAACAAGTCTTGTTTTCTGGCCATCTCGCTGTTTTTCTCACACACATCGTTTTGGGGGATTTTGAAAAAGCGACAGAGATGATCTTGTTCTTGATCTTACAACTGGTTGAAACACACTTAATATCAAAGTGTTTCCTATTACACTGAAACACCCACTCTGAGCATTCCTCACAAGAGGAAATGCTGCAGAAACAACCCACTGGGACCATTTAAATAGCAATTTTCTCATAGCCATTTTCTCATGAAGTGAAACTAGCAGATAAAAAAGAAACTCCACTGAGATGTATCTCAAAATGGGACAAAAATGTGAGGGGAAAAGCCTGTCTGAATCACAATCCTGAAGCGCTATTCATGTGAAATAGAAATGTATTTGTTTAAAGATATTTTAAGTGGCTAAGAACTAAATGAACACAACAAACCAGCTGATTTCTTCACAATTCAAAGGTGGTGTCGTTTGAAACGCAAAAACAACTGAGATCTTGGTGAAAAATAAACACTTTCACAACATCCTCTCTCGGCAATAAGGTCTTCACTTCCTGTTTGTGTATGGAATATGGGACACAGAGGGTTATGCTATTTAAACCAAAGGGCAGGATATTCCCAGCTAGCAGAGGCTGGTGGGATCTGAAAGTCTGCTGCCAGCTTCTCAAGGGGACGTGAAATGGGTGGGAAAAGGCAGGAAGCAAACAAGATAATGATGGAAACAAGGATGCAGAGGATAATTAAACAGAGGTGGTTGAGGATGTGGGTCATGCAACTGTGAGGTAGAAGACACAGCATGATATCATATCTTAACAACTTTAGATTAAGATGTTTGCACACATGCAGGCCACATCATAATAATATAATATTATACACATTACACACACACAGGCCCAAAATACACACACTCAAACAGGACCTATACACATGCATTAAATGAGGAGATGTCTGAGCGAGGGGGCTGCCTATGGACAGGAGGTGAACTGGCACCTCTCCAGCTACCAGTCCACACTCCGTACTTGGTCTGTACAGGGACTTGAACCAGCGACCCTTCGGTTCCCGGCTACTGCTGCAGTCGCCCCAGCAGTCAGGATGTGGTTAGCCTAGCTTAGAATAAAGACTGAAGCAGAGGGAAACAGCTAGCCTGGCTCTGTTCAGGCAAAATAGAGTGCCTATAACACCTCTCATTAACTGTTGTGTCTTGCTTTTTGAATCCATCAACAAACACAAGGGTCAAAATGGTTCTACATGGGGGGGGGGAGCATCTATTTTGCTGCAATAAACAACCAGATACAGTTATTGTCCACAGCTTTAAAAGGTAGTTAGAAAGGTAATTTCACTTGCCTTTTTTTAAGTTGGAACAACTTCACAAATTAGGTAAATACAACTAAATGTTATGTAAACTTAACAAGTAGAAAGTGAAGTAGACATAACATTAGACTAATAGTTATATTTACTTATCTTTTTTAACTTATCGGTTTCCTAACAATTTTCCGATTTTACATTGAGGTTTCCAGGTTTGGTGCCATCATGCTCTAATAGACAACACAACCAAAACGTGTGCTCACTGGCTGTATCTGGCAGCACATGACTTCCCCTGCCAACACAAGTTGTCATTTCAGTTTCTATAATAGATTAAACAATTGATGAACAGCATGTTAGTTTATGTGCTTTAGAGGCATATTGTTTCACTTAGCTAAGCTAGCTAATTCATCTGGTCCAAATTTAACACACAAACATAAGATTGGCATTAATCTTCTCATTTTATTCTCAGAAAGTAGTCCAAGCGTATTTCCCCAAATTGTCAAATCATTAAATACATAGACAAATCTAAAAAAGTACTCGGCCGAGGCTGAGCAATCCTCTAAATTTATCTTAGAAAGTGTTTCAAATGCAAACATGGAGCAAGTGTGATTTCCTTTGTTTAAGAAATTGCAAATAGAAAACAGCAGCATTTTTTCTGTAATTCTAAACTATCCAGATCTGCACCAAAAAAACTAAAACCACTTGTTTCTTGTCCTATTGCCTAACTCTCTCTACAATCTGTAAACATGTTTTTGAGCTGTTTTAAGATGGTCGGATAAATAAAAAAAACGATAAACAAATGGGACCTGTATTCCTGGCCCTGTAAATTAAAGTAGATGCACTTGATAAAACTGAAATCAAGACAAAATTGAAAAGAGGAAAAACTGTACTTTACTGTGAGCGCTCAATGTTATTGTGTTTGTACGTAGCTGTAATATCTAAAACCATTATGAGGATAGTTTGTAGCAGCGCATAGATATTCAACCATTGCAGGGATTTCAAAGACAGGAAGGCCTTTTGATAACAATCAGACCCACCAGTGCCTGTAACGCCCTCCGCCTGCAGGCACTTTCTGCAGCACCCAAACAGAGCAGATGATCTCCTGCAGCAAATTTAAACAATGTTTGGACACTTTTAGCTCAGCTGTGAGACGCGGTCATGTTCTGGTTTTGGGCAGCGTCTCTGGAATGTAAACTCCCCACTACCCACTCAAAAACATAGAAGACTTCATAACAACTAATGAAATACAGTGGAGAGCTCCATTTTCACATCATCACATCATCACATGCCTAATAAATCTAATTGAACTATATCATTTAGACTCAACTAAAGCTGCAAAGATTAATCGATTAGTTTAGTTTTTATTTAATCACCAACTATAATCGATTAATCGGTTTGAGTTCTTTTTTAGGAATGATTCCAGCTTTGTAATTGTGAATATGTTCTAGTTTCCTCAGTCCTTTATGACAATAAACTGAATATCATTTTTAGACCAAAGAATTAATTGATTAATCAAGAATAATCGCTATAGTTGCAGCCCTAGACTGAACAATAACAATCATTGCTGCTGCATATTGTTTCTCATGAGGAAGTGTTCTTTTATTGAACTGTGGCCACTTCCACTTATTAGATTAGCAGCGTGTGTATTTGTGTTAGTTTTATCAACACAAACATTGTGTTTGAGGTCATTGCTTTCAGGCAGATGTGCGTTTATTATGTTTAGATGAAAATAATGTGTCGTACTGCAGACTGTAGCCACTGGACTCAACTAGTTCATCTTTTCTCAGCATATTTTTCTTATCTATTCTTCATCGGTGTGGTTTGGACAAATTCTTAGACACCACCTGTTTTGCATATTTCTGATGACACCTCACAGTGATTAAAACCAAACAAACAAAACGTTCTGCAACTTTCTGTGGTTATTAAAAGTAGCTTGATAACAACCCACAACATTTTGATTACAGATTGTTGTGAGGAAATGCAAATGTGGTTAGGACCTAAAATGTCACTTTAAACCACAAATACATCATTACTATGATTTCTTTTTTTTTTTTTTTTTACAGAGATTGTATGCAGACTATAGAGGCTTAAAGAGCCCTGTGATGACAGCCCGACATGCTTCTGTCTACCACCAGAGCTGAGAGCTGCAGCGTGCTATTTTTGTGGCGTGAGAGCTGAGGCAACAGTCGAGAGGATATTAAAGTTTTAGCATTTCATGGTGGACTTTAACCTGTGATGTGACCGTTTACATTCAGTAAAAATGCAAGAAATATGACAAATACAGCATGGCCATCTACAGTGGCTCAATATGTCTGTTCTTGTTCAATTAAATGTATCAACACCATATTTCAAATATTAGCTAAAAACAGATGCACATGTTGCTCTTTGGTGTATTCATTTACTAAATATGAACATGTAGCTCCACCTAATATCACAGAGTTAAAAACCTGCTCATACTGACTAACCTCCTCCCGACTAAATGAAGCAACGACTGAGGGAAATATCTTCTGGAATGGATTGCCATGAAATATGGTCCATACATTCATATCCCGCCCTTCTGGATTAATTATAATAACTCTTGTGATGCTTTTGGATTTTCCTCTTAGCTCCATCACCGGGTAAAAACCTCAATATGTCCAATACTTTGGTTTATGATCAAAGCTAATGGCATTCCCATCAGCCTCAGCTGTACTTTGTGCTAATTAAGACATATTAGCATCCTAATGTGCTAAACTAAGATGATGAACATGGTAAACACGATACGTGCTAAAAACATCAGCATGTTAGCATAATCACTGATAGCTGACATTAGCATTTAGCTCAAAACACCGCTGGGCTTAAAGTAGAGCCTCTCAGAGCTGCTAGCCTAGCTATAGATGTGCATTATTTTTTACTATCAATGGTGTTCATTATAAGAAATCAGATTCTGAAAGATGAGATCTTGACTCATGAGCTCAGATAGATAGATCAGTATATATTATTTCACATAACATAATGGTAAAATATTAACTGGACTTTTGTCAGGGAAGTCACAGCTTTTCATCAAAGACCCTGCAACAACCTCACATCTTCTCAAACATTGCTTTTTTTGCACACTAATTTCCTCTCTTCCAAGTAACATTTACCATGTCCTGCAGTGGAGTCTTCAGTGCAGTGAGACCTTTGTAAGTGTTAGTAGGTAAATCTCACAGAGCATCAATCACTGGACTCCAATCCAAACACATGTTAAACGCATACTGTTCCCTCTGCGCTCTACAGATCCGAGGCATGGCTCTCATCTAATGGACAATAACAAGGCAGTTAAGAGCAGCAGGACGTAGTTCAGTCCCACTCAGAGACACTAAATCAATTTGTTTCAAATAAACATCAGGCTTTTACACCACTTGCTTAACCTGAAACCTGAGTTAGGAGTGTGACATTTCTAATTTATTACAATCTAGTGAGAAACAGATGAATTCAGTAAAACAGCTTCGCTCATCCTCATATTTCTGCTGCTCATCGTTTATCGTCTGTCCGAGCTATGAAATCTAAATATTCCTTCCTGCGTTTAAGTGGAGCTATTTCAGGAATCCAGATAGTTCTCTTTTATAAACAGTCAAAATCTAATTTTGCACAAGTTATTGAACTTTTTGAAATGCACTTCAATATAATAATTAGACATTCATGTTAGAAATTTCTGGGCCGACAAACACACAAGACAACCTCAAGTTATCAGGCATGCCTGGTTTATATCATCAACCATGTCTTCTAAAAACATTTAGAAGACTGTTTTTTGGAGTGGGCTAATCCAGCCTTAAAGACTGATATGGTATAAATCATCTATGCTCTGAGTGTAGATACTGTTCATCTACACCACAGTTCAGTACTAACAATGAACTAACGTCACTGCGCTTTTTTTGCCTTAGGAAAACTCTATCCATTGTTAGAGCTTTTTGTTACTTGAATCAATGATGATTTATTATCTCTATAAAGTGCAGGATATTCTTAGGCACATCTTTAATCTGTGAGGCACTTAAGGGTTTATTCCAGAGACAGTGGACACAGATTTACTTTAACTATTTGGTTTTGGTCAATATTTTGAGAATATGTGACATGCACCTACAACACCAAAACAAATTCCTTGTATGTGTAAAAAACGTACTTGGCAATAAAGCTTTTTCTGATTTTGATTCTGATTTCTGAAGTACAATCACATAGGACATATGAGAAAAGGATTAAGCATCAGTAGTTCACTAAATATTCTTTATTGTGCTGTAGGAGGTTAAAACTCATGTAAGTCCTGTGTTGTGTATTACTACATACTGGCTCCATGTGTTATATCTGAACTATCCGTTTAACATGTTTAGACTATTTAAACACACATTTGTATTTCAGAAATCATACTTTGTCTCATATAGTATATTTTCACAGGTTGAGGAAAGTTGTACATTAAATATGTTCCAAAATAACTGCAAACAAATGACACAACACTGAGGCTGCTGCTGCTGCTGCTAAAATCAATATTTTCTCAAGGGTAGAATTGTCTTTGCACATAGCTTTAAATTGTCACTCATTACAAGTGAAACACACCAAACGTTAATCAAAAAAGGAAATCCAGGTCGCAATTTAGGACTGGGAGGCATTCAGCAGAAGTAAAGAGTGCAGAAGCAGTGAGCAGAACTAATTTCATCAAATATTAAAACTTGGTTAGCAGACTCAGCTGAGCAGCGCAGGGCTCCAGTGGGATTTCCCTGCAGTCTGGCTGCATGAGGAGAGCTAGAGGATCATGGGACATTTTGCACAAGAAGTGGACATGGTTGGTAGCCATTTTGAAAAATAATTGATACAAAGTATTGTGAGAAAATATCAGATATGGTCTGTTGCTTCACCACACTGGTAGAGAAACCCCACGTTTAAAGCTTTTGGCCCCCAAATAAAAAAACAGATGTTTAATATATGTGATAAAATATTCTAAAGTCAAAAATCACTTTAGCTTATTTTTCAGGAGCTTTTTGGTGATACTGACGGGGAAGGTCTTAAGAAAATCTTGAGAGAAAATTTGCTTGGGTCTGTGGGCGGTGCTTGCTTTTAGCTTGATTTCTCATTTTACAGCTAAACAGTACACTATAATATGTTGTTGACAGTAGCTGAGGCAAGAAATAGGCAATGCAGTAACAGAATTATGATTCATATTTGATGAGCGTTGCCTAATTGACAGTTTGACCGCAGTTCACGAGCAGTAATTGACACTGCATCGAGACTCCCCGGCTTTTTTTTTCGGGCGCAGTGGACACTAGCAAATGCCATAGAGCACGGGTCTTCAACGCTTTTTAGGCCAAGGACCCCTTAACTGATAGAGAGACGGAGCAGGGACCCCCTACTACAGATACTGTATAAAATTAAGTTGTATATTAAACTGGGCCTACAATTACGGGTGGCCTAAAGCCTTTACAGTACCTTTTTTTGCATTGAATACTAAGCTTTTAAAATAGCATTATAATTGTTGGCATGATTTTATAAATCAATTATTTAATTTTACCATACATGTGGCACAGTAAATCTTTAGGATTAACTGTATCTGTGGATGGCTACCTATAGGCCAGCGAGCCTATAAAAATTAACAATAATTTGGAGGCCCTGAGGAGGCAGAGGGACGTGATTTTTGTTCACAGATAATCTGTCTCATGTGCTTCTGTCAGGATATAGTGACAGTATGAGCAAATACGATAAAAGGTTATTTTTTTATAAAAGTAACGTAGGCTACTGAACCTTTAAGAATAAAAGCAATACAAATACAAACAACGATAAAAGCAGTAAAAAAAAAAAGCAGATACAGATACACACACACAGACCCTGCACTACACAGAAATGAGAGGTAGAGAGACAGCTTGCATCGATAAGCTGGAACAGAATAATAAGAATCATAAAAGACAACAAACAGCATGAAAACACTACATCACTGTTCTAGTGTCTGCTCAAATCTACAGGAAATTAAAGAAGTTAACTTGCCAGGTAAATAAAAGGCACTATCTGCCAAACACAGTGGATAGTTTGGAGGAGAATGTATTATGAAGCATGTGGGACACTGTATATGTGCTGAAAAATACAACACGAGTACTTTTTATTTGTTGCGTTTTTAGACCACAACAAATAAAAAGTACAATTTGAATAATAAATCACATTTCTGCAATAAAAAAAAAAAAATGTTTCAACAGAAAATTGTGAAAGAAATGACGAAATGTGCTTGAATAAGTAAATACTTTCAATAAAGCTGTAATCTTTGTCTTTGTCTTTACTATCGGTCGGTCAATATTGTCTGAACACAGAGCTGCATGTTAGTGAAAAGAGGTCGTAAGGTGACTTCTTCCTCTGTGTATTTAAAAAAGGTCCATATCCTGTAATGGCAATATATCTCAAGCACTTGTCATCAATCTAATACATCTAAATATTAAGAGAGGAAGTGACACACAGTCTCATTTCAGTTGAAAGTAAACCAGAATGAATAATGAATCATGTGCAGATACTGTACATGCGCTCATACAAAGCTCATACGAAGTAGGAATTACACTGAAATATAAAATGTCTCTTCGACTTGCTACTCCCATTTTTGTGCTTCATCATTAGTGGAATTACAAAAATAGAAAATGAACAGAATAGTTCAATGTAAGAGGCCAATAAAAAGAATCTTGTAAAAGTAAAAGTTATCCATTCAAGATTAACAGCTATTGACTGTCTACGCAAACTGAAATACAATCATCACCATCAACGCTAAGATAAGAAAAGATATTTGGAAAAGAAAAACTGTTAAAAAAAGTATTAGGAAAAACTTTACTTAAATAAACTGTTTATTGACACAAATAAAAAGTAAAACCAAGTGCAATAATTTTTTTATATTCAGCTTTCAAGAGAAACGTCCTGCAGATGCCAAAACGCTGAAATACGTCAGCGTTTTTAGACTGGTTCTGTATTTTTTCATGTTGACGGAGAAAAGGAACTTAAGCTGAGTGCCTTCAGCTTTACTTTTTTTGTGAGACATTCTCGATGAGTTTCAAGAATGCCTAAATGTCTAAAATATATGGATATGATGGAAGTTTTAAGCATTCAAACAAAAAAAGACCGGCTTCATTGTTGTGAAGAACATCTTAAGTGAAAGTTATCTAAAAAGCCCATCTGAATCATTTTGGAAATCCACCTCACTCCCAGAAAGTGCGGTCTATTACAGTCTATTAGTCATCCTCTGCAAAGCGACTGCATGAATTTTATTTGAGAAAGTGGAGGTTCTGTACTTCAGGTGGACATTTTAGGGCTGTGGCAGGTGCTGTGTTGAAAGGCAGGGGCAGTAATGGGGGAACTGAAGGAGAGATAATGTTTTTTGGGGGGTAAAGTGAAGTGCATTACCCACGGGCGGCCAATGGGTTGGCACAATCACATCGCCCTCCATCGCCTCCACTCAGCTCCTCCAGCTGAGGCGTACTTAGCACCATTCATAATGCATGGTCACCACCCCTCCATGCACAGGCCTGTCATGGCTTGTTCCCTTCGACAACTCAGCCCAACTCTACTTTTTAATAATTTAGATGCCGCCCACTGTTTTTAAGGCTCATCTCTTATCAAAAATGTAACAGACTGAGTTTCTAGGGGAGTTTTATCTAAAGATGTTCCAGTTGAGACAATGGACGTAAAACTTCCCCAACTTTTTCTCTGAAACTTTTCTGAAACATGGTGACTGGACGTCAGCATCGTGTATAGCTGACTGCCCACATGTATACAGGATTTACACCTCGACACAGAGCAGATAAAGAACAGACACGTTCTGCATTCAGTAATTTAAGAGGATTAACGAGAGAATCTCATTTTAATTCAAGCCTGCACTGATGTTGACAGTGTTTTCTGACTGAAAAAGTTTTTGGTTGCTCTTCTTGCTTGTTTTCTACTATTGAAGTTAAAGTTAGGGTTACTTTGGCAGATGAAACATTCTCCCTAAGATATCTTTGAACGTCTAAATATGAAATGATGTGTCTGAGCACGTGTGCGTAGTATATCAGGGAAGATCAAAGTAAAGCATATTTAATAAATCAGTGTATTGTTTCAGTGGAGCTGACAAAGAGAAACAAAAGGCCCATTGAAGGTAACTCATGCAGCCGGCGTGGCCAGCTGCAGTCGGGCAGGTCAAGGTGACTGAGGTCCCAAGGAGAAGAAAGATATTTAAGAGAGACGACGAACACCTGCTGAGAATATCTGACTTCACTCTATTACGGAAAAGACATGCGTCAAATTGCATTTTTTTGATGTGTCTTCAGTTAATTCAACTACCTATTGTCACTTTTTTGAAGACTGAATAGCAACATTTTGATGGTAAAGTATATTACCTATTGTACTACAATTTCAGGTGCATTGTAAATAGTAAATGCAGCATATAGGAGATATTATGGCAATACTTAACAAGCAATACTTGATATATATTATACACAACTTACTGGAAACACATGTCATTAGATATAATCTACAAATAAATTAATAAATGTATGTTACATATATAAGGTCTTTTATGCAAAATAATATATATTACTGTCACATTTGGGATATTTATTGTTTTCATTGTGTTGAACTGGTGATGTAGAAGAACATACAGCACACAGAGAAAAATGAAGACAGGCACAGTTTTACATCATGCTTAGGCTTGTTTCTCGTCGACACAGAAAAGATTTATTGCTGATCAAGGTGTTGCTGTAGTGATTTTATTCACTCTTCTGTGACTTTCGCTTAGCATGCTACAGTCTATATAGCATGGGAGTTATATGTATTTCATGTTGAGTTCTTTCGCATAATCGAACCAATCACGGCAGCAGAAAACACGCAGTAAAGTTCCATCTGACAGTAACAACTACTCACTTTCTTATGAGCTGTAGCTGAACTAGTTTGGGTTGCACGATGCATCGAGTATGTTTACATGCACACTAACCTGGTTTTGAGTCTTTTGAAACTCCACATTCAGCCACTGTGTGTCATTTCTGTACCGAATGAGTTTCCTCAGCAGTTAAAGATGAGCCCAGTTTGGCTTCTGGCTGTCTGGACACTGCTGCTTTTACCTCACTGCTGGATTTAGTCTCTCCATCTGAACAACAATAAAAAACAAGAGCAACAAAACAATTCATGCAGAGTTACCCTTAGAGTACGTGACTTTTGATGTTACTTGAGTTGTCAGTGCACATGGTAGACAGTAATCAGATACTTAAAATCAGGGGGCTTATTCAGTTCCGAAATCAGGAAATTATGTTTATATTCACAGCAACCAGCATACAAGTGTGCATGTTAACCCATAGTGTTGCTCTGTTCAAAATCTGAATTGTGTTGTAGATATTGTGCACGGCACACAGATAAGTAGGCAAACAATAGAAGCTAAATTCAGGTTTATGGTGAGATGCATGTGTTGTCAAAACCTCACAACAATTACACTCTGAATGTTTAAGGATTGCTTTCTCCAGGTGTGAATTGGGTGTAAAGTTGTGTGTCTGTTAAGAAATCAGAAAAGTGTCACAAAGTTTGACAGAGGTTGTGTGGATTAAGAGCCGGTCTGTGAACTTTCCATGCATGTTTTTACTACTTGATCGCTGTCTTCACAAAAAGAGTTCATCCCCACTACCTTATTCGGTAAGCAGTGACAAGTTGCCATTGTTCCAAGCAGAAACAGACCAGCACGTCTGCAAGAACAAAGTGAGAACAGCCCAACTAAACAGACTACAGTTTTAAATAAATAACCACTGACAATCATAAACAAACTGCCTCTATGGTGTTTGTTTGGTTGAGAGTTATTATTGCTGTGGGATGAAAACCTTGTGTCTCCAAAACTTTTTTTTTTTTTTAGAAACTACAAATGTATACCAGCTTGATATTAGATTGACCTCATGTTTTTATTTTGCTTGTTAAAGCCTGAGAGGTTTAACACAGAAGTTAGCCGAAGTCAAGAAGAAGAAGAAGAAGAAAGTGACCATGTAACAATTTGCTTTTGACAACAACCATGTAAGAGTATTTCAAGGCCATGTAAATATTTAGCCCCCCAAAGAATTTGACCATGCCAATATAATGTACTATACACTGTAAAAAAAAAAAGTTATTTCACTGGAATTTACTGTAAAATTTTACGTGTTTTTTTCCGTTTTTTCTACATTAAGTGTTAATGCCATAAAAATACGGAAAAATACTTTTATTTAAAAAAAAACACATTAAATAAAGGTTGTAGTCTGTGAATTGATATAATGAGAAAATATAGTTGTTTAACAGGATAATTCCATTAGCTAATGAGCTTGAAAGTTAAATTACATTGAATTTTATGTAAAAAGACAAAAAATAACCATAATTTTACTGAGTGTAAAATTGAGGCATCTTTCTGTTTTTTTACAGTTAAACCTTAAAATTAATATAAAGAAACGTTAAAAAACAATCGTGAAAAAACGGTAAAAAGTCTGGCAGCAAAGTTGCCAAACACTTACCGTAAAATGACAGTCAAAAACCTTATGTTATTCTACAAAGAACTTCTTTTTAAAATACAGATATTTACTGTACATTTTCTGTATTTTTTCCGTCCAACTACTGTAAAATTAAAAAGAATTGTAATCATAAAACATATTTAGAATGTTAAACAAATGTATAAATCTGTACAAACACTGACAAATATTGCAGAATACCTTAAAATTACATAAGTTGAATGAAAACTGCTGTTTTCATACTGTTTTTTTTGGTAAATTCACAAGATTATCCAATCCATCCACAAGAACTCCCTGTCAAAGTACAGATTTCTGGATGTAAAACACACAGAAATCATGTCAAATGAAAGTAAAATGACCCTCTTTTTACAGCCCATTAATAGTATCTTAAAAGCTTTAGGCATTTATTTTATATGATTATCCAGTCTATTTACAGTAAATTCCTGTTTAATACTGGTTTTCTACTGTACAAAAAAGCAACTATCTAATATACCTACATACTTTAACCATTAATATAACAGTTTTACTTTATATAAACAGTACTTTATAGTGATTAAACACAACTATTCAATATATCTACAGACTTATCCCATTAATATACTGTTTGTTTACTTTGTAAAAACATTTGACAGTATTTACAATTAAATATCCAATATATGCATCAGAGACTCTTCAGAAAAATAAATAAATAATAAGTAAATATTGGTATAATGTATAGGGGTCCATTTTAGCTTATTCAATGTGGTCTCATACATACTGTGTTAGTGTTTTAATCGCTGTCAAACATCATCCTGGCCAATATCTCCTAATGGAAGTGTACTAAAGGGGTTACCAGAGGTACTGAGACAAGTAGGACCAGCCTGACCCGTTTAATGCATTGAATGAGGCTGACATGAACCCTCACTGCATGGCCTCAACCACGCCACAGCACAAACCCACAAGCATTGTTCTCAAGTATAGTTGGATCAATGTAATTCTATTAGAAACTAAAATACTGTAATATTTTGTAAGCATATTTATGGTAATACAAACAGTAAAAGAACTTGGCAGCACACAAGCTTAAACAACCAGCTAAAGCCGTATCGCACCAAATCACCACTGGGGCCTATGTGGACAAAGATGCTGTATTCAGATCTGTCTTTGTAAAAATATAGATTCTCTCACCTAAATATTTGTGGAAACAAAGCCATAGCTTCATTTAAGGGAATGCATAAGAGACAAGAGACAACCTAAACTGCAAGCCTTGGATGTACATGATGTCTGTTTTAGTCCAAGTCTGTGATATGCTCATCACTATATAATCATGTTTTGGTCTGACAAATGAGTTGACAAAAGAATCGTGCAGCCACAGTTCACATCACATAGGCCCACAACCCTATAGGCCTACAGGATGGCAATACAGTACACAGAGAGCCAGGCAGCCTACATCTTCGCTATCCTAATATTTTAGGGGGCATCTGATGATCTTGCCTCATTTAACTTCCGTGGAGGCCATGTGAGGCTATTTCAGATTCAAGGCCCAACATCTTTTTCCACTGACTGCTTACTTTGCTGAGGTCTGCTGTGATGCCTTATACTGTGTCCACTCTGGCTTCTGATGTTTGTTCCTGTCTATGTCATGCAAACAGCTCAGAGCATGAGCTTCCCTCTTATGTGGGGTAGAATGAATATTATGCATGTCCAGTACCTCAAAAGCCTCACCAGCGCCTGACAAGACCTCTGTGATCTGATCACCTCTGCCTCTGACACAGGCATTGATGCACATATAGCCTGGGCAATATGTGTTCCATTTAGGTGTAACATTAATACGTTAATACGTCTGCTACACTTTTATAAGGGGTGGAAAATCAATATTCATGCACACCAGTACCTCAAATACATACCTGCTTGCCTAACTTGCACACCACCTAACCTAACTTGTTCAACTAGTTCCAACCCTCATACAGTTTAATTCAACCCTGCGTTGATACGCCATAACAGACACAACAGAGCCATACGTGTAATGCCAGATGTTGCTTCATAGTGTCCTATACCTGTAATTTACTGTAACAATAAAGAAATCTTGAATTGTGTGCGGCTGCCCATTTAAAGTGTGTCCCCTCTTATGAAAGTCATGCCTACTGACAAACAGTATGGACATCTGCAACATTATGCTTATTTGAGAA
This sequence comes from Gymnocephalus cernua, assembly GCA_023631565.1. NCBI lineage: Eukaryota > Metazoa > Chordata > Actinopteri > Perciformes > Percidae > Gymnocephalus > Gymnocephalus cernua. The sequence goes on along the minus strand of CM042426.1, from coordinate 15,573,833 downwards.
ATGATCTGTTTTTTCATAGGCCTTTCATAAAAGGCTGTTAATCCACTTTAAAAACGTTGGAGGCTGTCTTCCAATACAATATGTTAGACCAGAGGTTTTGAAAGTGGGAGGCAGGCCCCCCTAAGAAGCTCCAAACTGTTTTAGGGGAGGCTCGTGAATGTAAATGAAAATTAGGAATTCAGAAATACAGTAGTTTGGGGAAGTTTTTAGTGTTTTTTTCAGTCAGAAACTAATAAATGCATGCGGGACAAACCTCTTTTTTATGTATTTGGTGTACTTGAAATAATATGTAGCATACACATTCTTTTCCTTATGAAGGTGCATGATACATTTGTTACATTATTTTCTCTTAATATTAAGACCCAAAATGAGTGTTCAACAAAATGCCAGGTCTTTGTGCAGTCCTACTGCTCCCTCAAATCATTTTGCCTCTCCACAGTTTCTACAGGTCAAAGGGAATAAAGAGTTTTTCATGGGCTGAGGTAATATAAGGTGAATAAAGACATTAAGTATGAATAAAGCCTTACATTGGTGTGCTATATATTGTTTTAATTTAGCAATACATGCAATGTGTGAAAGACTGGGAAGTGATGTTAGTGCTCAACAGTTCAACCAAGGCTTCTGTAGCATCAACATGAATTTAGTAATCTGGGGGTGAAGCGATGCAATACCTTACAATGGTTGAAAAAACATAAATGTAAACAGAATTAGTCTCTTTAGTCTCTGTGCTTCAAATATCAAGAAAGTGCGCGCAGATTCAAATAACTGAATGTTGTGAAATCATTGGATGAATCATGCCAGGCGAGACAATCTTGACCAATGGTATTGTTTGACTTCAGAGGGGGAGGGGCTAACGTCAAGATCAACGGCACAGAGACACTGTGGAGTGGATAACGTAGCTAGCTAATGCAGGACATTTCCATGAAGATTCACATTCAGCTTTCACTTCAGGTAAAGTAATACTGTTGTTTTTATTTACATGCAGTTTCCTCACGAGATATCAACTGAACATGAGTTAAGATAACACTTGCAATTTTAAAATGTTAGCAGGGATAACGTTAGCATTTGCCGTTTATGTGCCTTATCAACATCTGGCGCAACATTATGCCTGTCCTTAGGTAACGGTAGCCTTGAATGTGAACCATGCACCAGTCGTAATGTTAGCTAGCTAAATATATAGGCTAGCTAACAGTTACGTATATTATAGTTGTCAGTTGACTAACGCTAACGTCAGTGTTCCATGTTTAACTTAAGTTCCTATTTCCTCGTGCAAACACGGACCTGACAAAGACAGTGGCAGTTAACTTAGTAACGTTAACTTGCTAAGTAACGTTATGTTAGACTGTTTAGCAGGTTAGCTTGATTAGCTAGCCAGGTACTAATACTAGTAATTAAAGAAACGTCATAACGCTCCGTTGCTCCTAACACTAGGTAGTTAACATTACATGCTAGCTAAGCTATCTCAGCTGACTAACTTTAATTTTGTTCTACTTTATGAACAGTGAACCACACGTTGTAATTAACGTTTTACCCCTGCTTCATTCAAGATTGTGTAACAAGTTACAACATGACATTACGCAGAGAGACTGCTTTGTGGACCACAACATCTTAATTTGAACGTGATCGTTATTTTCACTCATGATTCAGTGTGTCCAACTTAACATTATCATTCTGTCTTTCCAGAGAGAATGTTTCCATTCTCGCTTTCCACATAAAAGTAGATGGACAGAGAATTGAACAAACTCAGAAATAAGATATAGGCTACCTGCTCTACTTAGAAGTGTCTCTCCTTCCAGTCCAGACCACTCAGTATGTAATTAAATATGTATTTTAAGTTTCATTTTTGCTGTAAATCTAAATAAATAATTACCTGGTGGTCAATGCTGGCAAGCCACCACAAATACATTAATGTAGCTATAGTACTGTTACAGTAATGTTGAAATGTTAAAAAAAATCTCACCCTAATTCTTTAATCCCTGTTTAGGCAAGATGGAAGAAAGGAGGATACAAGATTAAGAAGACCAAGGAGAAAAAGAAAGCTAAAGTAAAGAGATGTTCACCATACAGTATCACACGTAATCAGCTGTACCTTACCACATCTTTCTCACCCATGATATGGCTCTCATTCTGTGTTCGGTTTGACAAGGATCAAGAGGCCAATGACCAGTTAATGAAGGCTGAACCAACAGACCAGACTGAGAACAGGATAGCCCAGAGCAAGAGGGGGCCCAGCAGAGGCTAAGAAGGAGGCAGAACACCCACATACAGCTGAAGGAGGTACCGAATGACATCTGCACTGGTAATAGTTGCTTTACCTGGGCTGTGCTTGTAAACAAAAACAAACCAAGGTCTGAACCGAACGTGTATTTGTCACATTGTTACACCCCTATTTGTTGGTACAGCCTTACTTGAGTCTAAACACAGTGACTTGGGACTTGTTCAAGATGGTGAAGGTTAAAGCGTAACTCTCGGCAAAATGCAACCATGGGTGTTTTTGTGAATGTACCCGAGTCAAACTTCAGGTTAAAAGCATAGTTAGGACGGTAGCACAGCTTTTAAGATTTACCATATCTTCGTTTTCCGGTCAAATGGCCTTTTGAATGGGAGAGCTAGGGGCACTACTATGATCACATCAAAATGACTTTTTTTAAAACACTAAGAAGGCTCAACACAACACTTTGCTCCAAGTATCACCAGGGGATCTACACATTAACGAAAGTATTGAGAACATTGATTGTGTTCACAGAGTTTACTAAAAAAGGTTTTTGAACGACTTAGTTTAGCAGTTGTTGTTTCCGGGTGCTAACATCTCCAAATGCAGCTTAACAGGGAGGAGAGTAAAGATGGGAAGCTCCTAAAGCTTAGTTCCATATAAATACACGGATAATTTATTGTTTAGTCATTAGTGAAAAACCATATCTACCTTGTAGTTGAAAAGGGAGCCTCACATAATAATTACATTTCCTCTTATTGAGTCTGTTCATTCGCATTTGGAGATTGACACTTTTTGAGAGATGGTAGCGCCCGGAAACAACAACTCCTACAGTGAGTTGTTCAAAACCTTTCTTTTTAGTAAACTCTGTGAACACAAACAATGTTCTCAATGCTGAGTTCATGTGTAGAGCCTCTGGTGATACGTGGAGCAAAGTCTCATGTTGTGTCGAGCCTTCTTAGTGTTTTGAAAAATAGCTAATTTTATGCTATCATAGTAGTGCCCCTAGCTCTCCCATTCAAAAGGCCAGTTTACCAAAAACAAGAATACGGTGAACCTTAAAAGTGGTGCTTCCGTCCTAATTATGCTTTTAAACTAAAGTTTGACTCGGGTACATTCACAAAAATGTAAACAAACAACAAAATATTAGGGCTGCACGATTTGAGGAAAATATCTAATTGTGATTATTTTGACGGATATTACGATTGTGATTTGATTCACGATATTGGAGGGAATGATGTTTTTTATTTTCATTGAAAAATATTTTAAAAAAATGATTGAAGTGTGATTTATTTTGCGAGGATCTGTGCCAAAACAAAGATTTTTTCCTTCAGTCTGTAGGATAGGATTTGTAGGCCGGGACGTCTCTGCAGCACCACAATACTTTATTTACGGTTTGACACATATTTAGCCTTCAACAAATATTGCGCCCCCTGCGATTTGGATATTGCACTAGTTCATATTGCGATTTCGACAATATTGCGATTAATTGTGCAGCCCTACAAAATATATTGACATGCGAAATAATCGCATGGAAAAAACGTCCTTGGTGTGCAAATGTCTTTATTCTCACCTCTGATATTTGTGAGTAAGAGCTACTCTCTCGCAAAGCCACAAACCAGAGATTTTAGACTCAGACTATGATGTCATCAGGTTACTAAGCTGCTTCTTAGACAATACATGTGAAACTAATTTTGTAGAATAAAAAAAGAAAAGAGGTTTATTCTATGTTAGTGTTTCAATTCTGAAACACTAAATCTCCCGTTACCTCCTAACATCCCCCTGGCTGTTCTCAGAGTCATCTTTAAAATCTTTCTCAAGTCATTGTTTTTGGAAAAGCTTATACATTGCATTACATTATATCAGATGACATCACACATTTTAGTTTTTGGATTTTGGAGAGAGTTGTTCATGTTCACTGACATTTTGAACACGCACGTATGAATTCCCAAATTGCCCATAGTTCCCCTTTTGCTATAATGCAATGTACCAGACAGTTTTTGCTCCCATAAGTGTATTCATATGTTAAGGATTAAGGATATCACTGTTTAATAGTGCATTTATTTGTAAAGCAAGCAGTAAATGGTCATTTTATGATAGTTTCTGGTTATGATACATTAAAATACTTAAAATCTCATACATCTCAAAAAGGGATGTGCAGTGAATGGATTGGACAATGCTGTAAAATGTCAGCAGAAAAGATTGATATATTTATTGAGTGTAAAAGTAGTTGATGCAAATGCACTTTTACATAGTCCTTTTGGTTTTTGTACATTCAAAACCCCATTTACTGATGAGGTCGTTGTGAACATATATTGGATAGTAATAGTAATTACTGTCAAATAATGTTTATGAAGCAAGTCCCATGCACTTGCACAAAGTCTGTAGATATATTGGTGTTGCTTGTTATTACTGTCAAATAAAGTTTATATAAATAAACATGTATGTACATATAATGGAGAGTTGCTTGTTATTATTGTCAAATAATGTTTATATAAAGTAAACCCCTTCAATGAGGAAAAGTCTGTAGATATACCAGATAAGTGCTTTTAAATTACTATAAAACTATGTTCATATAAAGTAACCTAATGTATTAATAGTAAAGGTATGTAGATATATTGGAGAGTTGCTTCTAAATTACTATAAAACTATGTTTATATAAAGTAACCTCATGTATTAATAGTAAAGGTATGTAGATATATTGGAGAGTTGCTTCTAAATTACTATAAAACTATGTTTATATAAAGTAACCTCATGTATTAATAGTAAAGGTACGTAGATATATTGGAGAGTTGCTTCTAAATTACTATGAAACAGTGTTTATATAAAGTAAACACCATACAATAATGGTAAAAGTATGTATATATGTTGGATAGTTGCTATTAATTACTATAAAGAACAGTTTATATAAAGTAAACCCGCATACAATAACGAGGTTAAGTCTGTAGATATATTGGATAGTTGCTTGTGATTACTGTTGAATACTGTTTATATAAAGTGAACACCCATACAATAATGGTAATATTATGTTTATATATTGAATAGTTGCTTTTTATAACTAAAAAGCACTGTTTATATAAAGTAAACCTCATATAATAATGGTAAAGGTATGTAAATATACTGGATATTTGCTTCTAAATTACTATGAAACAATGTTTATTTAAAGTAAACACCATACATTAATGGTAAAAGTATGTAGATATATTGGAGAGTTGCTTGTAAATACTATCAAATATTGTTTATATAAAGTAATGACTATTATTATTAGGTTTATGCAAGGTATTATCCCATTATATTCTTTTTTTATAGAGTAAAAAAACAGTATTTAACAGGAATTTACTGTAAATAGATTGGATAATCATAAAATAAATGCCTAAAGGAGGGTAATTGAAAGTTATTTGACATCATTTTTGTGTGTTTTATATTCAGAAATCTGTACTTTGACATGGAGTCATTGTGGATGGATTGGATAATCTTGTGAATTTACCAAAGAAAACCGTATTAAAACAGCAGTTTTCAGTTAAATTGTGTACTTTTAAGGTATTTCTGCAATATTTCTTAGTTTTGATAAAGATTTATAAATTTTTTTCACATTCTAGAAATGTTTTATAACAAGATTATTTTTTTAATTTTACAATATTTAGACTGTAAAAATACAGAAAATATTTACAGGAAATATCTGTATTTAAAAAAAGAATTTTTCTGTAAAATAATGTAAGGTTTTTTACTGTAATTTGACGGTAAGTGTTTGGCAACTTTGCTGCCAGACTTTTTACCGTTTTTTTACGATTTTTTTTTTTACAGTGTACCACAAGACCTGCTATTATGTGCCAGCAGCAACAATAGCTTCATATACCTCTCCATAATAGGTCATATCAGCAGCACGGCTTGTAATTATTGTTTACTGCAACTCGGCTCCATTTATGGTGAACTGTCTTGATCTGGTGGTGAGCAGTGAGTCTGTAATCTCAAGGATTTGCAGTCTGCTCATAAAATGGCTGTCATGGATGAGAGGATTATTTAATTCCTGATTCCCAGTAAGGTCAGAGTTTCACACACCAGTGAGTGGCCTTGGCTTTAAATAGGAGTTTAATAGTAAGTGGTACAGTCAGTAACAGAAGTAATGTTGAATCAAGACACTCACTCTTCTGACTGCAGGTGGTTGCTGTTGAGAATACCAAGGTCACGTTCTCTCTATTCCTTTCCCCTCCAGGGATTTGGGGTTTTTAGTGCCCTTAAATTCCGTTTATAGTTCATAAATGAAAATTACACTTGGCACCGCATGTGTAACTTTTGATAATATCAACGTTCCAGTAGAACCACAGGTCTGTTATTATGGCTGTTATCCGTAAAAGCTCAATGTGGATGCTGTGCGGTTGGTGGTCCAGATTATTGCCCAGTAAACAATTGACTAAGTAAGTCTTTTGTAGCCACCACAAAATTAAAAAAACATTTGATCCAGAGATGTTTATTAGGTCTTTATACGTTTCTTAAATCAAGGCTACTAAACACATGTTTCTGCAGTTTAACTTAGGGCTGTAGTGGGGCACTGCAATGCAAAGTTGTGACAAGGTAAATACACAGTACACAATACTGGTACTTTACTCGAGTGTTTCCACTTTATTCTGCTGCTCCACTTCATTTAATAGAAATATTGTTCTTCAGTATCTCAAGGCTATGTCTCTATTCAGATTAAGAATTTACATGCAAAACATATAATATAATATCCACTGTTATAGTTTAAATTTCCACTGCAATAGTTAGATAGGGTTAGACACTACTTGGACCATTCACACAACACTGCTGAATAAATACCACTACTTTTGATACTTAGGTACAGACTGTACTTGTTTACATGTTAAAATTTTCAGTACTTCTCAGTAAGGAAAAGCAATGAGTCATAATACTCTAAATAAAAGTTGAAAGACCTGGCAGATTTAAATAAAAAAATAAAAAAGTATGTTTTTTTCTAAAATGTATTTATCTATTTCATTTTACCCAATTGAATATGGAAGCCTTGATTTGCTTTTTGTTTTTACAATTTGGAGTTAAAGGTTTTGTACCCAACAATAGCATTCTGCAGCAATAACAATTCAATAAATGTGTGCAATAATGGGGCCGATAAACCATGTTTGATACTTGTGACCAAGATAATATGCAAAACAAAAACATGCCCAGTGGACAGATATCAAGGAAGAAATGGATGACTCAGTAGATCTTCACAGCCAGTAGTCACAAAAGATCGAATAGACGCATAGGCTCAATACAACACAAGTACACATTAAGCAACAATATTAGTTAACGAGGAAGACCAGCTCTTGAACATTTACTAGGTGGAGTTCAACATGTCCGTAAAGCATGTTTCTACTGTTTTCAAAGCCATCTTGGACATGCTCCCCGTGATAGTGGCTACAACTTTCAAGATCAGTTACAGGATCGAGATCAAGGCCTTTGAAATGGCTGCAATGTCATGTTTAGCCTTGTATGCTAACTGGTGTTTGTCCCCTCTGGGACTTATCGAGAGATGGGAAGAGGATCGGATAGTAGGGACACTCCCCCTCAATCCTGTCTGCTTCAGCCCCTCATACTCCCACCTTTCCTCTCTTTTCACCCTTCCTTCCTCCTCTATCTCCTCCTCCTGCTCCTCCTCCAGGGCTAGCAGGATAACATACCGCCTGCCTCTTGTTTGGATAAGTTAATGCTGAGATGTCAGCCTCGATTCTGATGTATACCACCTGCCTTGGCCTGCGGCTGACCTCCAGCTCCCACTGCAGAGACATTCCAGTGCTTTTCTGGGGCTGTGTTTACACTGCAACAGATTGCCCTGCTCACCCTATCTGCCTCATCACGGTGGACAGTGGTGGGCCTCTACGCCTTTGTCCAGAGTCATCCCAATGCGCTTGTGTTGCTCTAAAGGAGCATGAAAAGTAAGCTGTAAGGAAGTGTTGTGATCAACGGCGTCAACAGGAAGTTTTGGCACACGGAAATTCAATTCTTACACTATGGTACAGTAATTCTCAGTAGACTGAACATCTCTTTTAGGCTGAGCCTCAGGAGGGGAGGCCTGCGAGCAGCTCCAGTCATTCAGATGCCAAGATCCTCCCACTCAACACTGTGAGAAGCTCATGTGAACAACATGACCTCACTGCGCCTGCCCTTTAAATGAAGTAGCGCTGTTGATTTTCAGTTTTAAGTCCATGTAAGATCCTAACTGAAAGATTGACGTCAAATGAAAAGAACTTTTCATCTCAGGAGGCTGAGGTACGCTGCCAAGTCTTTATCTTGGATGTAAGTCAAATAGCTCAATCGTTAATGGGGCGACGTCACTTACAGTCTGCTAATAGAAACTTGACAAGGAAAAAGGCCTTTTTTTTGTGTCATATGCATATCTTTTCTACTTTATTGTTAGTCAGTTTATACAAAGGCAGACATGTCACTCGCAGTGGATTACAGCTGATCATTCCTTTGCTATAGCAACCCCTACTGACAGAGTTCCATGCATTTGCAGTTTAGCTGACATCATAACTGACATTGTTTCAAATCTGTGACCAAGCAAATATTGACAGACATTTTCTTTTCTTTTTTATCAACTCCCTAAATGCTCTTGTTTGGATCATTATTTGTAGGTACTCTTTCATGATAGCTGTTGTGATTGTTAAATTAGTTTTCCTGTGGTCAGTTTACTGCTAACCACGCTAGCTGGTATACTAACATTATATTGAGTACTGAATGACAAAACGTATTCAGGAAAGAGTGTCCTAATGCTGGGTGGAAGCTACCATTGAGGACACCGAGGTCATGTCCACAGCATTGTTTCAGGGAATGTGTGGGCTTTAAAAAACTGAGGAGTTGACATTCAAAAATTACACGCAAATTACATGTGTTTTCAAATTCGCAACAACAAAAAAATTATTTCAATAAAACTAAAGGGGTTTACTATTTCTCCACCAGAATTATTTTCCTTGTGGAAAAGGTAGTGAAATATCATACTGTAGGGAGATGAAATGTAAAGAAAATATAACTTTACAGTCCACTAAATTAATAAAATAAAAATCTGTTGGGGTTATGCTAGGGAAATTTGTACTCATTTATAAAATCCTGGCTGCTGCCCTGCCTTCATGTACTGTAGCTGATGCTGTAGTATCACATATTGACCAATCAGCATTCTCTGTTGCAGTTACTTGCATCTTCTTTTTAGGTAAAATGAATAATTTCTCTTTAAGATCATTCCTATAAATTGTAAAGATCCTAAAGTTAACCATGGACAATTGTATTTGTCCAGTACAATAAATTTGGTCTGGTGGGTTAATATAAAAAATAAAGGTGTGGAGATTTCATGTATTCAGTTCAGTTAAACTTTATTTATCACATACACATACCGAAATTCATTCTTTGCATTTAATCCATCCCTCCTTCTTTTGAGGGAGCAGTGGGCAGCCACTTCTGCAGCGCCCGGGGACTTGAAGAGAATACATACAGGAAGAATACAGCATGACAAGAGGGGGGGAGGGGTGGTGGGGAGAGGAAAAAAAAGGGGCGACTCCTAACCTATGCTCTTCAATAAGAGTACACATTAGGAGCAGGAAAAAAAACCTCTATGCGTGCATACACAACATACACAACAGCAAGACATTACTAGCAATACGTTGGGGGGGGGGGGGGGGGGGCAAAGGGAGGTGGAAATAATCCAGTACGTCAAGCGGCCATTTGGACCTGCAGCCGACACCCGCTTGTCACAGCGGGCAAGCACTGGTCACAGACCCCTTGTCAGACCGGGGGGTAGAAGCTGCGAAGGTGTGGGACGGGGTGGGGTGGATGGGGGCCTGGAGAGAGTCAACTTTGACAGGCAACTAATCTTTGCGCCTCAAGTCCGCAGGATGTCATCGCGTTAACACAGCAAGTTGCCATGGAGACAGCCTTGAATAGTTCCTAAGCAAAGGCAAACAATCAGCAGGTGTTTGAGGGAAGTTCGGGGAGGAACACAAGAGAGTCTCTAAGCAGTAATCTTCAAGGGAGTTTTTGAACCTTATAGCGGCCATGGCACTAGTACATGTGTGTGCTACAGCATTAACAACAGCTGGTTTCAATTCAGTCATGACCACCTACATAGTGTGTAACTAAGTGTCCATTACCGATCATCACACTCCGTTACAACAGATACTCAATTGCTGTCACATTCACCACCTGCTCTTCGACTCAACAAAACTCCCCAAATGACATTCAACTCACTATTTCCAACAGTTTGAATATGCAAAGTGGAATTTAAATCACACCCCATGACATAACCATTGTACAAATTTGGTGATATATGTACAACTATGTATTAAAGTATGTATTAAAAAAATAAAGACAGTAGAGATGACATTTAATGTGACTAAATATTGTTGTCTTTACATTAAGTCTGCATGTAAGTGAGTGCATTGATCAGCTGTAGTGTTAAGTATTTCTTGTTCATCCATTGGATCCAATGTAACTACAGGCCTTAAACCAAAATATAGTTTGTATTTTTAATAATTCATGGTGCTAGCTGTGAACTATTTGGAGATAAAATGCCACTTTGGTTCCAACACGGAACAGAAGAAATGTTATCAGTGAACACTATCGCCATCAAGTGGTAGGTAGAAGGAAAAGCACTTTAAGGCAATCAGATGGGAGACTGATGTGATGCTAACTGGGCCCGTCAACACAAGACGCTATTTTATTAACAGCCAGACTCACTGAGGCTCAATGTTACGAAAAACTGTTTTTATCTGGTCGCAGTACATAAAGGTATATCAGAGATACAGTAAATCATTTCTTTCTTTTCTGCGAAAGGCTTTATATTTTTGATTTATAGCAGAACTAAATTACCTGTTGTAGTTCTATTAGTTTTCCCGTTTTGTCTAGAAATATGGCTTATATTGAATTGCTTTGGTTCAGTTAATTTAGTTGCTTGGTAAAATTCACGTGTTGTGCTGTTACCATTTTTTATTACAGTATCAAAATAAATTGATTCTAATAAAACTGGAGGTTGCATGTGAGATATCAGGAAATAAATGTTTTGAGTTATAGCTTTTAATATTATATAAATGCATTGAGTAAAAGTACAAAAACAAACAGGCCTTGCTTTTATAGATTTACCCAAAACATTACTGTTAAGCTGCATCCATAAGAATGATGGCTCCATCATGTGGCGATGAAAAAAACTTTCACTCCACAGTAAGTAGCATCTTTTTAATGGCCAACTGACTACAACATGTGTGCCTGCTTTTAAGTAATACAACTTGTAATTTCTGTAAAGCAATTTATTTTTGGAGACTTAAGTTTATTGTACTGTTGCGTTTTGTCTGTTTTTTTTTATTTTTATTTATTACTTTTTACTTTAGGAAACACGTAATATTTGTTTTGAAAAAGGTGTGAATAAAAACCTGACCCTTCATTTTGTGACAGGGATACAGACAACACATCTATCAGTTTCCAAACTTTTAATGTAAAAGACAAAACACTACAGAATTTGGTGACGAGGTGAAGAAACTACTATTTTTGCTCATTTGTCCTTCTCCTTCTGCTCCTTCTCCTTTTTGTCCTTTTCAGCCTTGGCCTCCTCAGCCTCGTGCCGTTTGATGAGTTCCTCGACTTCTTTCTGTTTCAACACCTTGATTTTTGTTTTCCCGTCTTCTCGAGTCAGGGTGGCAATTTCCACTGAAACAGTCAACGCAATACAGCATTGTGTTATTTTATACATCATGCAGTTGCACATTAAACATAAGCAACAAGGCAGCAAACATATTCTGCAGGGCACAAAAAAGGTCTGCACACCGTTAGGCTCCAAATTATTAATGTTGATCTTAAAAAGGCAACGTTTCGATCTAGACGATCTTCCTCAGGCAAGTGTGCGAGACAAAAGCTGGCATTTCTTGTACAGGCAGCAATCAGCTGACATTACTATCACCTGCTGATCAGTAGCCAGCAGGAGAAAACACTAGCTGGCGATCACAATACAATGTTAACACAGGATACAACAGTAATGGACCTTTTCCACAGCACACATTTTGACTTGTCATAGTAGGAAAAGCACAGCTGAAACTGATAACCTTAAAAAGGAACACGGCGACTTATTGGGACATTAGCTTATTCACCGTAACCCTCAAGTGACGTTATTTATACACACTGTGACTATACAAATCACAACACGTAAATAGGAACATGTTGCCATTATTTTGTCACTTACTCGGAGCAGTAGGCTAGTTGGAGCCGGTTACCTCCAGGATCTGTGCTAGGCTAAGCTAACGGTGGAGCCGTCAGACAGAGTTACAACACGCACGGAGATGAGAAGGGTATGTATTGACTTTGTTTACATTCTATCAGACATGATTGTAGCGCGCTAGCTAGCGCGCTAACGTTAGCTCTGCTAGCTAACATCGGCAGTCCAACAAACATCAATGATCCGATGTCTTTTTGATAATCTAGCTACACATTTTTCTTGCGGTAGCCTTTCTACAATAAGCTGTGCTAAAAATTACTATAATCTGTGCAAGGAGTTGATAAACAGACAAATTAGCTAGCTAGTTGATAAGTTGTCTGCTTCCACTTTATAAGCAGCATTGCGTCCCTGCTAGAGCGGTCAGCTGGGTTGAGGTGTGTGGGGATGACATCATCGATACGCACGTATGCGGTTTTGCCGTACACACAAAGCCAAACATGAGCCGTTTTTTTTTTTTTTTTTTTAAATTCGCCCTGGGACCAGGTTTCAAAAAAGTGCGTTTACGGGCAGTGAGTTTACAGGATTCGTGTGGACAATCGGCCCAAACGATGCAAAAAAAGTGCTTTGCATCCAAACGCGTCTTCATGTGGATGGCCTCTAAGTATTCATTTGGAGCGTAACAGTGTGCAGACCTTCTTTGTGTCCTGCTGTTAAAGGGATACTTCACCGATTAGCATTAAGCTTTGTATCTGTAGAAACCCGGTAGTATTTTCGAATGACCGTGCTTCCCTCCCTTCATGCCCCCCCGATACGAGAGATAGCTGTATTGTATGTCAAAATGACGATTTTTGCATCATCAGAGGCTTTTTTGGCCAGAAGCCAGAGATTGAACTCCAAATTGTCTCCCCAGAGCTGCTATGTGGCTGTCCACTGCTCCTAATGCTTGCATTTCACTACATTGTACTGTACGATTGCAATGTGGAAAAAAAAAATTGTTTCTTCTTTCTTCTTGATTGCTTAAACAATCCTATCAGAATTTGGCGCCAAGTTGGTGTTATTAACATAACAGTATACTACAGTTGTACCATATTTCCTGCAGTAACACATTCCATTTCGGCAGCGCTGGTAAAGCTCATAAGCTGCGCCAATCTCACCTTTCTCCGCTGAGAGCTTGCTGACATCCATTGTTTTGTTGAGGACTTTGACAGCCAAAGCCAGAGCAGAAGACAGACTCATCTCACCCTCTTTGAAGTCCTGCTTCAACATGGACACTGCAGCCTGAGGCCAAGAAGTCAACACATCAAAACACCATACAGGGGAAGAGTATAGTAAACATTTACCATGATATATGGATACATTTATTGCACATTGTCACTTAATATTGCACTGGCGTCTGAGGATTTTGTATTACTACCAACATTTTAAATAAACATTTATTAGACCAATAGTACTGCCAGTGTTTACCATACACTGATCTCTCTCTCTCTCTCTCGCAGCGCCTGAGAAGCCCCGTGGTGAGGAGCAGAGTGTAACAACGGTGCTTTTCAGCTGTTGCGCTAATCACTCCGCCCAAATAGCAGTGCTTCGCCTTTCTGAGAATATAGTTCCCAGTTTATATATGGTTAGAAGATGGCTGTGTCTCATGTGACCTTGTTATTTGTACACACTGTGACTATACAAATCACAACATGTAAACAGGAAAATGTTGGTGTTATTTTTGTCACTTATTGGGAGTAGTAGGCTAGTTGGAGCCAGTTACCTCCAGGATCTGTGCTAAACTAGGCTAGCGGTGGAGCCGTCAGAGTTACGACACGCACGGAGATGAGAAAGGTATGTATCGACTTGTCTAACTCTCTAACCTCTTTCTGCAGGTGGACCCCCGGGTCAGCTACCACAGCAACTAGAATCTAATTCTGTGGGAAACACTGTACTGGCTACAGTTTTGTAGAGTGTTGTTGTTTACAAAAAGGCCCTCTATGACCAGATCAAAGATATCTAAGCCACAACATCAGACCAACTAAGATGAATATTGTATGCTATTCACATTCAGGACTAGTATAATCACTTCTATATGACACTGCGTGGGCTATCTGTTGAGATCATCACTGATATTTCATTATCCTTGTCATTTCAAACTTACAGCGCTGTTGTTGCCAATACAGGTTGCCTTCCAGCCTCCATAGTTGCCACTGGGGTCACTCTGGTACAACTGGAAGCCGTAGTGTTTGTCCCAGCCCATGTAGAGCAGAGAAACACCAAATGGCCTCTTACCTTAAAAAAAAAAAACACCAAAATCCATCTATGTTTTTACACAAAGACGAGAATACTATGTCGATATTCTTGAAGCTTGTATACCAATATGACATTTGAACAAGTTTTCTTGTGTAGCATTAAGGGACTACAACTTGCATTTCGTTGTGCAACCCTTTAGTGTAGAATGACAATAAATGAACTAGGGCTGAAACAATTCGAGTTACTCGAATAACTCGATTACAAAAATTACTCGAGGCAAAAACTCTGCCTCGAAGCCTCGTTAACTTCCTATGACGCGCACTATACACGCAGGGATCTGATTGTTCCACACGGACCGTTGTTCAGGAAGCACACCACTAGCGCGTGATACATTTTGAATTTAGTTAGCGCGATGGCCGAGAGTAAAGATGACCAGAAACGGCAGAGAATGTCTAAAGTTTGGGATCATTACATACTAAAAAAGGAAGAGAACAAGGTGTAATGTGTCTACTGCAAACTAGACCTGGCATACCACAGCAGTACGACTTCAATGGTTCAGCATCTGAAATGCAAACATCCACTCCACGCTGTTTCACCGAGTGTCGCTGAAACAAGGTAACGTAGCTTAAGCAGCCGCTGATTTTAATCGCATATTGTATTTGTAGCGATGTCGTGATGCGGTTTGACTAGATATGTTTAGCTTTGATGTTTTTAAGTAGTAAACTTATTCACGTTCAATTGCAAGAGAGTATATCCTAAAAAAAGAACCCTTTCACACACGCGTGCACCCTCGTCTCTCTCTTCCTCACGCACGGCGTGCACACTCACACACACACACACACACATTGCTAGGTTACCATAGCAAATAGGCTCATCCCCGAAATTATATATTATTTGTTAGTAGCCTAATGGTAAATGCTACAGGTGTAGAAATCTACATAAAACAGATATTTAATAATTAAATGAAATTGCCAAATGTTGGAGTTGGAATAAATACCTCTGTTGTTTTGAGAAATAAAAGCCAAATGCTTGATCAATTTACAGCCACATCATTTTCGTTATGCATTATTTGTTTTGGTTGTTTAAAAATGCAAAAATAAATAAATAAAAAGTTTCCGATTAATCGATCGATAAAGTGCAAGATTAATCGATTACAAAAAGAATCAATAGCTGCAGCCCTAAAATGAACCTTAAACAATGCGTTGATCCCAAAGGTGATGCATAATTCAACCGATGGGATACGAGCAATAAACTAGACGAGCTACTGTGCAACTTACCGCCAAACTGTGTGTATGCTTGTTTGATGTCACACAGGGCTGTCACCAACTGCTCGCAGGGTATTGGCTCCTGGTACTGCAATAAATATCTGGGGAAAAAAAATTTAAAAACAGGTCAGCGGTTTGTGGTGAATTGGATAAATGGGTAGAGACTGCAGCATTTAGGAAAGTTATCAAATATCTCCAAATTCAGATTACCATTTGACAGGCTGGTAGTTTGACAGTTTCAGCCCTGAGATGATTCTACAAATCTAAAGCTTGTACTTACAGAACTGTAAATTTAAGCCTAGTCTGTTGAAAAAAACGGCTCCTGTGTTTATTGGAAAAGTATACTGTTGTTTTTACTTTGTTTATTAGTTACTATTAACTAGGGCTGGGCGATATGGCTGAAAACTGTATCACGATATAAGTGTTTCATATCAGTCGATATCGATAATTATTGATATTTTTTATGACCTATTTAAAATAAGGACCAGGAGAAAAAAATGTATTCAATTTAAACGTTTTTATTTTAAGCTTAACCTTCCTCCGATTATAATCCTCTCAGTTATAAAAGCAGAAATGTCAACACAACCATGGAAAACACTCAAATAATTCAAATGGAAACATAAGTCTAAAATCACAATGAACACTTCTGGTGAATGAAGTGTTTGAAAATATGTGCAGTGTTTTGTAAACATAGGAGAAATTGAAATAAAACTGAGGTAGACTTTACATCTGTAACATAAAAAAACAAACCTGGTACAGCACAGTAACAGTTATTATTTTTCTCCGTCTAACAGTCACGGTACAGCCTAAACCGTACATGGTGGGGGGGTGCTCAGCGGAAGCATGTCTTTGCCTATGTGATATGTCACTGCCTCCGTTATTTATTTGTACCGTTTAGCTTTTACCGTCATAAGGCACTGATGCAGAGTACCTCTCCGTGGTGCTCTGCTGCTTGTGCGGGGTTCCAGCTGCAGATGTTGTTGGACGTTGCTGACGAATACGGCTGTGCTCCAAAGGGTGAGCGCGGCTAAAGTGGTAAAACAAGTTTGCGGTGGGGACGATGGTCTTGCATAATTTGCAGACGACATTGGTCTGACTACGGTCAGACTTATAAAATCCAAAAAACTGCCATATTGGCGAGCTGACGTTTCCCGTTTCATCAAGAACTTCCGCGCTCGCTGCAGCACTCATTTTCCACTTATCACTCCACGGCGGTTCTGTTATTGAAGAATCCAACACGAGACAACGATATGGTGCAACCAAACACAATACTGTTACATGATTGGCTGTTAGCGTGTCACTCCCTACGTTGCTAGGCTACCAGAGAGTGAGTGCCTTTGTTCATGCAACCAAACTTGCTTTGAAACCTCTGGTTTCTTCCGACGAAGAAAAAAAATTATCGAACTTTTATCGAGCGCATTTTTTATTGATATTGATTACATGTGTATCGTGATACATATCGTTATCGTTTTATCGCCCAGCCCTACTATTAACATATTTAAGTGAACAAATGGCTGCATTCCCTATCGATCACATTGAGCTTGTACTATTTCACATTTACTGCTAATGGCCAACTAATTAAAATAAAGAAGAAGATATGTCTGGAAAATATGTTGAACATCCACAACCTTAAGAGGTTTTTTCGGACAGCCCTAAAATTTTAATGGTTGGGAGGTTTTCTTATGAAACTCACCTCTGTGCAATTAGCCGCAGCTCATTTGTCAGTACATTAGCATCTGATGTGATCCCAGCAACACTGCAGGCCAAGTCACTGAAAAAGAAGATCACACACAAGATAAGGACTAGAGACAGTACATTGTCAGTATGAAAAAAGGATCACTAAAAGGGTTTCATGATAAGAACGGGCCAAGTATTGGAGACCCTCTGTAGTTCAGTTCACTCACTCATTGAGCTTGTAGATCTTCTCAGAGAAGAAAACCTCATCAAGCAGTTTGTGAATGTTGCGTCTCTCTGCTGCTAAGAGCACTCCGTCATTGGCTAGAATCCCCAGGCATGTTCCAGCGTGACCGATTGCTTCCATTGCATACTCCACCTGATACAGGCGTCCTGTAAAACACAGTCACAAAGGTTATGTTGATCACACTTGGCTAGAAACAACTGAAACCTTGTATATCTAAAACACACCGGCCAACAGAAGAAGTTAAGTAAAGTAGTTTGACAAAATAATTATAACTTGACTGGTCTTGATGTTTTACCAGGGCTTTCAACTGGATGTCATGGCCTGCATGAATGGAGCTTGCTCAGCCATCATTCACTGATGAGGGCCATGAAATGCCATTGAAAGCTTGAAAGGGACCTTGAGTTAAAAATATTTTGTTTAACTACGGTTACAAACGTTAAGAATAAAAAGTATGTTAAACAGTCTAAATTTAATCTCTTAACCTTCACAGACCCAAACCCACTAGAATCATGGAAAAGCACTGCTCAACCCACACAACATTACATTTTACTAAAGATTTAGACCAAAAAATGCCAAATTTCAAAAATATTTACCATACCAAATGCCAAATCTGTATAGGGAAATGGGCTGGCATAATATAATAAGACATATAGCTAAGGTGTTCAATATCATGTAACGTTATGGGTGTGGGCATACAAATGTCAAAATAAAACAGGACTTGCCTTCAGGGGAAAATATGGTTGTTCGGGAATCATATCTACGAGACTAAACAACAAAGAAAAATAGGCATTAGCTGACTGAAACAAGCAGTAATGTAGAATATTATGAAAATGCATTTGAGAGATATGTGACGAACACAACTAGCTACGTAATGTTACCATTTTTTCCAGTCACTGAAACTGTCCTGCAAAAATAAAACAAGATGTAAGATGATGGAGCAACCAGCAGAAACCAAACAGTGAGACGAAAAACATTTTAGCTTGTACCACACGACGTTATACAAGTTGTAATTTAATAGATGTTTCCTAAGGAAAATATCCCCTTCCACTAATTTGACAAATAAAAACTGTTAAGTCTCTGTTCATTTATTAGCACACAATCAACTTTTCTCTGTTCCCTAATACATGACTGCTAAGTTAGCTAACGTTAGCTAGCTGCTGCTAAACAGAATGAATCTGCAATATCTGAGCATGCTAGTTCGTTAGCAAGTTAGCCAGCTAGCTAGTTCATAATAAAGAAAGTCCTCTGACTGGACACAGTCAAACTGTTGCTACTTATACTCTAACATTGTGGTGGAATGAAAACAATACAGTAGTAAATATTAAAATAGTAATATATTACCTTTGGTAAAAGGGTCAGAGTTAGCGTAGCTTTGCACAGAGTGAGAGGTCCACTACTTTCAGTTTGATGTTTCCTCAAACACACACTAGCTAGGCATCCTGTGGCGGTGAAGTAGCAGCTCAGCAGCGCCACCTTGCAGCGGGAAGACCGATTGTTCTTCTTTGTGTCGAGTTTTACGTCAGTCGACATCAGTAATGCTACATTGCTGCCACCTTCTGGAAGTAGTCTTTTACTGTGCCACCAAATTGATCCCATTCATTCTATTACCCAGACCCAATTGTCTGAGTTGTGTCCCTCAGTGTAGTATAGAGGTCTACACACCCGATATGTCCAAAACGTTCAAAAATCCTCGGCAGCATCCAGCACCATCTTGATTCTTTGTGATTTCCCTTGTATATCGACAGCACAATGTATTACGTATGTCCAAAAAGTAGCTACTTCCCTATACATAGCCATGTTTACATCAATGTAGCGTATGTAGTGTAAGTACAATAGTACAATGTAGTGTAATTGTTCTCTATCTTCTATTCAATTCCAAAAAAGCAACTTGACATACCAAAATTAAAACCAAATTAACTCTTCATATGTATTTACTTACTTTCCACCCCTAAAAGCAAGTGACTCTAGAATTTGATAAATGTTATGCAACGGTGGATGAAATATTCAGATCTCCAATACTACAGTGTATAAATACTCTTTTGCAAGTATGAATCCAGCATTAAAACAAAAAGTATTAGCATCAAAATATAAGTTTAATTACAAAAGTAAAAACTCATCATACAGAATGGCACATTTAATTATATATTATATTACTGGATTATAATTGTGGATGCATTAACATGTAAGCATAACTTTAATGTTGCAGCTGGTAAAGGTTGAGCACATTTCAATGACTTGATACACTGCTGGCTAGCTTAGCCTATAATAATTAGGATGAAAAAAATAACTTTTTTGTCCACCAGTCAAATGGCTAGTGAACGTTCAAATTTGACCAGCCACTCAATAGATTAAAATTGCTTTTTTGGCTGGTGAGTGAAGAAAATCTACCAGCCAACTTGCATATTTTACCAACATTTGCCTTGTGGATGGTGCTTGTTTTGTACCCTGTACATCATCATTTATTATATCCTGTATTATAATCTGAAACTTATGTTGTCAAATAAATGTAGTGGAGTAAAAAGTACAATATTTGCCTTCAAAATGTAGTGGAGTAGAAGTATAAAGTTAAAGTGGAAATACTCAACTAAGCTACCTTTCCACCACTGGTTATATGATGGATGTGAGACGTGGTGTTTCCCTCCAGGCCTGGTGGACGGCAGTAATGAAAGAACTGAATGCATCATAACGTGTAAAATAAAAGAAGAAGAAGAAGAAGAAGAAGAAGAAGAAGAAGAAGCTCTGCTGTGTCGGTCATTGGTTGTTTTGATAGCTACATGCCGCTTTGAATCTGAATGGGAAGCAAGTTAGCTGACTCGCTAGGAGGTGGTTAAGTATTTACGTCGTTATAATATATTTAAGCAACTGAATGACGATACGAGGAATTGCATATTTTTTGACCGATAACATGCTATTTAAAATCTAACCGACATTGCCATGACCTTGTAATACACATCTGTCTAAAGAGGTAAGTGCTTGCACATCATGCCAATGCTAGCGCTAGCTAGCTACATAACTCAGGCCTAGCTCAATGTTAGCTAACACAAGCTTAAACCACACTAGCACGTCCAGCAGGTGATGACAGGCACGTTATATTTAACACCCGGTGTTGTCATTGTTTGACTTACTTTGTTGGGTTCATAACGTCACGTGTTATTAACGTTTTCTAACACGACTGCTGCTGCTTCCGTAGCTCTCATTTGGCTTCACACCAGCTCTGGAACACTGTGTCCTCTGGCCGGCCGGTGTTGCCACTAGGGTCAAGTACAAACCATAGACTGTATCTTTATATACAGTACAAACTGGTGTAGTTGTAATGGTGTTTAGCCACCGGGTGACCAGAGAAGCGATATGTATACGAACACAGTCATAACACCGACATGCCAAAGCTGATCCGTGCCTATGATCAACGTATTAGCGTGTTGTCTTGCGGAATGACCAACTAACGAGATCATTCACACTCAAGGATCAGCAAAGGCGGATCAGGGATGGATACAAATTACAGGTGCTCTCATTTAGAGCTGGGTATCGATATATGAGGCTAGATATCGTCTTAAATTTTGGATATCATAATATCCAAGTGTTGTCTGCTGCATTACAGTAGAGTGATGTAATTTTCCGAACACACCAGACTGTTCTAGCTGTTCCATTATTTGCCTTTACCCACATAGTTATTGTATCAACATAACTGATGATTATTTATCAAAAATCTCATTGTGTGCATATTTTGTGAAAGCACCAGTTGTCAACCCTACAATATCGATATCGAGGTATTTGGTCAAAAATATCGTATTATTTGATTTTCTCCATATCGCCCAGCTCTACTCTCATTATTTGGATACATCACAGGGTTGATTTCACATATTATATTATTTGGGGGTTAACATTAGTAACTACAGAATAACCTACAGCTATGTTGTTATTAGTAACTGATGGTTACAATTAGGACTTTTAACGTTAACGTTACCTCTGACTCTGTTTGTCTTTTTGTTTGTCTGTCAGAAGGATTACGGAACACTACGGACACTTGGTTGAAAGGTGTAGCATGGCCCACGGAAGAATCCATTAACGTTACATTTTTAAACGGACCCGAATAAAGGGGCGGATTAGGGTTGTGCCGATGGACGATACCATCGTGATGGCTGGCCGACATCACGATGGAGAGCCACCATCGTGATGCCACACCCTCCTCACCCTGTCAGACCTGTTCGCAGGCGCTGGACGGGAAATTAACAACTGTCCTTCTCCATAAACAACAGGTTTCCCACCGTTGTCAGAAAGAACAGGGGAGACACTTTGTTTCTCTCACTATGACTACTAGTCGCTACTCGCTCCAAAGCTAATCGCCGTCATTCTCTCACTTCTCCGTCGCTCTATCACCCACTCCCCACACACACACACGCCGGCTGGACGCACACACCAGCGCACAAGTATAACCATCAGGCCACTTGTGGATGCTATGGCGAAAGCTCTGCGCGGAGTAACAAGCGTTAACGTGGACAGCTTCACACTTTCCTTTCTCCCCTCACAAGTTTGTGGACACTACTGTGTGTGTGTGTGTGCATCCCCCCCCCCAGATGACGATGACCATCACGATGTTTTACTGTAAACATCGTCAACTGCCAATTTAGGAGACATCACCCTAGGGCGGATACACAAATTATGTTTTTCTTGTGAGATAGGGCATTTGTGCTGCATTAATGTGGATATAATGACTGAGTGGGTAAAGGCAAATAATAGAACAGTTACAACAGTCTGGTAAGTTCAGAAAAGTACATCACTTTAAAACCTTTAAAACCAGGAAAAGACAACACTTATGCCATATTACGATATTATGATATCCAAAATCTAAGACGATATCTAGTCTCATATCACGATATCGATATAATATCAATATATTGCCCAGCTCTAAGACAATGTAAATGTGTCATAGGTTTTTGATACCTTTTTATACTAGTAATTATCATTTCAGGTCATTGTGGGCAGAGTTGCAAATCAATGAGCAATGACAATATTGGTTGTAGGATTGTTGCATTAATGCAGTGAAGCCACTATCCAGTATGTAAGTTATCTAATATGCTATTTATGCTGTCAGGCAGGAATCAGTCTGATGAGGGGTCACCTACAGCTGGCAGGATGCAGCAGAAAAGGAACATCCAGATCATCGAGTGGGAGGACCTTGACAAAAGGAAGTTCTACTCTTTCGGGGTGTTCATGACGATGACCATCCGGGCCACCGTCTACCCGGCCACACTCATTCGCACTCGGCTGCAGGTGCAGAGGGGCAAATCGCTCTACAGCGGCACCTTTGACGCCTTCTTCAAGATTCTGCGGGCGGAGGGCGTTCGAGGCCTTTATCGCGGCTTCATGGTCAACACCTTCACACTCATCTCAGGCCAGGCTTACATAACCACCTACGAGCTGGTGAGGAAGTACGTCTCCCAGTATTCTGACGACAATACAGTCAAGTCACTGGTGGCGGGCGGCTTGGCCTCCCTGGTTGCTCAGAGCATCACTGTTCCTATAGATGTTGTCTCTCAGCAGCTAATGATGCAGGGCCAAGGGGAGCACCTCAGCCGCTTTAGACTAAATTCTAACACAGAGACTGGAAAGCCCAAGAAAGTGTTCGGCCAAACCAGAAACATTATGGGTCAGATTTTTGCTGCTGATGGTTTCCGGGGCTTCTACAGGGGATATGTGGCTTCTTTACTCACATATATCCCAAACAGTGCTGTCTGGTGGCCTTTTTATCATTTTTATGCTGGTAAGTTTTCTAATTTAAAAAAAAAAAAAAGCAAAGCTAAAGCTCTGCACTAATTGCACTTCCTTTTAAAGAAGACCTACATCTGTACTGTGAGAATGAATACACCAGTCCTTGCCGTGTGGTTAATCAAGTATCTGCATACGATGTGTAATGTTCTACAGAGCAACTTTCTCAACTGGCTCCCAGTGACTGCCCTCATCTGATTCTACAAGCCATGGCTGGACCTCTAGCTGCCGCTACTGCCTCAACTGTCACCAACCCAATGGATGTGGTCAGAGCCAGAGTGCAGGTAACTCATTTACTGTGCATCTATCAGGCAGAGTTTGAGGCTGCCTATGTTAAAGGAGAACTCCGGCCAATTGTTACGGACATCTTGATAACTATAACTATGCGAGACCTGTCTATAGAAAAAAAACAAGCCGAATCGGTGCTAGCAACACGGAGCTGCTGCAGCTAATGCCCACAGCTCCCGCTTAGCTAGAACGGCAGTTTGGGGGGGGGGGCATAAGATAAATAGTTCCTTTGTGCCTCTTAACAGACACAAAATGCAATTAAAATGTCTGTGCAAGATGAACAGGGCCCTTACATGACAACAAGATGCGTTTTAAACTCAGACATTGTTTAAATTCACCTACCCTGTTAGCTGCTAGCTGCCGAGTGAGTGTGTTCAGCCAGGCTCCGGTAATAATCATCACGCAGTTCCGTGCGTATTTGTAGCATATATATCTATTTTGTGTGCAATCCATCTGGCGTTGGTGAGTAGTAGTCTTGTCGGTGTCGATCGGTAAAGTAGTTTTCTTAGCCGGGCTTGCAGACCCGACCAGCGTCCTTGTTTCTGGTTCCTCCCCGCCTTCCTCGCCTGCCGCGGCCGACAGCAATCCAGCGAGCGCACGCTGGTCTGGTGTATGTCTTCCAGAAGACCGTTCATGCCTTCGCGGCGAAATGTCTTTATTTACTGCTCAAAAAATAGGTAATTGAGCACTGTAGTGGTTATGACCATATCAGTGACTATGTAACTACATGGAAACAAAATATGTCTGTGCCTTGTACAGTAATAGCTACAGCTATTGACAGGTCTCGCATAGTTATAGTTGTCAAGATTACTCCAACAATTGGCCGGAGTTCTCCATCAATGGCATGTAGTTGCTCAAGGCATGAAAACGTTGGCAGAAAAAGCTAGCAGAAAAGTGCCCTAAAGTGCACAGTCCATTAGGTTTAGTTAGTGATGGGTGACATACATGGCCAAAACATATAAAACATTTTTCCAAGCTTGGGTATGATTCACTGTTATTTTTTTCTGCAAAATACAGCAAGATGTGTGTGATACAAGACCGTTTTAATCTACGTTACTGTGTGTTTGACTGAAAATAACCAATGGGGCATGTTCAACAAATGTAGACATTTCACAAAAACTAAAATCTGAATTAGTCAAAATGTTTCAAAATACATCATCCAGCCCTAGGCTACGTTGTGACTCTAGTTTGTGGTTTCACATGATAACACAACGTGTACTGCACGTGTGTTTTGTTTAGGTCGAAGGGAGGTCTTCAGTCATCGAGACGTTCAGGCAGCTAATCAAAGAGGAGGGCGGCTGGGGATTGACCAAAGGACTGTCGGCACGCATCATCTCATCCACACCCACTGCCCTGGTCATGGTGGTCGGCTACGAAACGCTAAAAAAACTGAGTTTGCGACCGGAGCTGGTGGACTCGAGACACTGGTAGAAGATACCTGGACAGACAATATACGGACCACGTGCCATTTTTCCTAAGTTAGACTTCCCATGAAAAGTTTGTTTTAAATAACGTGGGAAACAAAATTGAATCAAGCCACTTCAAACACGCATTACCTGTGTATAAGACAATGAACATGTGTCTATACCAACATATTAGTTGCAGATTAAATACCTGGACATGAACATTCACACCAGACCCAGGTTCACACTTTATATCGCTGCTTTTATTCACTCTAGAGCAGATGGTCCGGCGGTTCGCTGCCAGAGAAAGAGAGAAAAGAGACAAAGGGACTGTGCTTTGTGCTGAAGCTTGATGCAGGAAACAGTCAGCTGTTGCAGAAACTCCTGGGCATTTAAGTGATTGTGTTCCATTTTTTACCCTCATAGGTTTTTTTTTAAAGCCCCGATAGAGGCAGTGAGGTTACTGTACGGGGTTTTTCACACCGCCTCAAAATGGACTGACCAGTCTGATACCTGGTTACATGATTGGCCACCGCCGGATGATGTCGTGTTGCGTTTCTCCATAAATTGCATCGGCCTCAACTTTTCGCCGCAAGCCGCTGCAATTTGCATTCCATTCAAAATGAATGGAAAGACCTGGATTTTTCGCCGGACCGCCTGACGACCGGTGCAGGCTATGTGAACGCAGCATAACAGGGTTGGCTTTTTTTTTTTTTTTTTTTTTAATTTCAATTGAAAGTGGTGACTAAAATGTTTAAACACTGGAAGATGCAGACAAATCAATGCAACAACTTGTTTTACACGCTCTACAAACATGTTCAAGCATCTTTGCAGTGGAGAAAAGTGGAATTGATTGCTTGTCACGTGGTTACTGTGTTTGTGCTATCCCAATGCCAAACACTGCTGGGTCCACATAAATAAAGAAACTAGTTTTGGTCAGGGTTCAGAGAAAGGTCATATAACTTATGACACGTTCACATCCACAGTAAACAAATTCTTCCAAAGCGTGTGTTTCCTTCCGCTCGCTAAACTGGCTTCTCTGTGTAGTTCCTTTCTTTTGGCCTTTTTAAAATTGCTGCCTTCATAGTGTAATCAAGACAATCTGCTTTTTGTTTTGTGGAATGTGTGTAAGAAGAACAGTAGGTATTAGAATCTGTATATCATGGCAGCCTCTTTCTTGTTGGTGTATTTAATTTACAGTTGTCTTGTTTGCTGCACAAACCGAGTCAAAATGAATTGACAAATTCCATGCAAAACTATACGTGCAGTACAATATTTTATCAGCATTTTTGTAACATACTAGCATGCCGTCTCTCTAGCATTGTCGGGCATATTGCAGTGATCAAGCTGGTTATTATGTACCTGATTTGGTGTACTAGTAACTTGAAAGTTGAGCATTAACAGAAGTAGTTCATTTAAAAAGTGAGGCAAGAAAGATTGAAGGACAGTAAGAAGAACTAATGCTGTTTCCCTCTTGTGACCGTAAACGTTTGAGTGCAATAATGTAAATGTTTTATCCTTTTCAGCACAAAATGTAATTGTATATTTCTGGTAAACTGTGTGAATAACATGTCTTAAAGGAATGCTTTATACCTAATTTATTTCCGTTTCTTTCTTTTTTTGGGAGTATGACCACAGAAGTGTCCCAACTTCAAAATGTCATTATTTATTTCAAACGGTGTTTAGGATGAATAATGTTGAGTGTTGTGGTTCATTTAGTTGTGTTTTTTTCAAATGGCATTTTAGAAAAGGGGAAGATAAAATGTCACTGGGTATTTCTATTACAGAGAAAGGAGAATGGTAATGAGCTGTTTTAGTTTGATTGAAGGCAAGTTCCCAAATCAGAGTTTGTTGAAATTAAACCATAACATCCCATAAAGTTTTCTGAAGTTATAAATAACTCTGCTCAGGCCATGCCAAGATGCGTTATAAACTTAAATTGACACCCGATGAACACTGGAATACATGGTAGATTAATTCACACTTCTTCAGGGCAATCATCCAGAATACAGTGTGGAATTTTCATTTTTCTTTGCACAACTTTAAATAATTCAAAGTGTGATTACCGTATGTTCTCAGAGGTTAGTGTTGTAAATCAGAAGTTTACTCGCGTACAGAATACCTTTCACATCACGTGTCGTTTCAGTGTGACTTGGTTTATCTATTTGGTAAATAAAACATCGCGGCTGCTTAACAAAATGTCAGTTTGTGTTTTTATTGCTTTCCAACCATTTAATTAATGCTGCTTTTTCCAATTCATATTCTTCATTGTTGGCTTTGAAATTTTAAAGTGCCCATATTATGAAAAAATCACTTTTTCTGGGATTTGGGGTGTTGTGTCTCTGGTGCTTCCACACGCATACAAACTTTGAAAAAAATCTATCCATGCTGTTTTGAGTGAGATACGGGTTTCTGAATGTGTCCTGCCTTCAGTCTCCGAGTGAGCTGTTCAAAATCTGCACGGCTTTTTACGTCATTAGCCAAAACGATGGGCTAACCACAACCGTTAGCATGCTAGTGCTAGCGTTAGCATGCTAGCTCGTTCTCAATGGGAAACCACAGCTACAACACACACAAGTTCACCATAATCTACAAAAGAACTACTTACATGTGCGCCCTCCTTTAGAAGAAGTCTCCCGGCTAATCCTGCATTGTAACTGACCAAAGTTAAACAACCTTTCTTTTACTGTCTATAGAGCTAACTGACATGATCTACGATCTGAGCTACTGCGCATGTGTGAGTGCAGCCAAAGATAGTACAGAAGAAAAGATGATTCACTCTGTCAGCTAAAACAGAGACCTGAACACAAGGTGAAAAGAGGAGCTGCAGCAGTGAGAGTGAACATACCATAGACATATTCGAGAAGGAGCCCTTAAATTGGGTTTAGTAAAAAAACAAAAAAAAACAAATTAACCAGTAAATGTGCTGAATGAGACTTGAGAAATTAAACTTGGCATCCCTCTCTGGTGGACAAACTGTCATGGATAAGCTGTTCCTCGTATCTATGGCAATTTCTTCTTAATTATTAGCCAATGTACAGGATGTGCCGATATTGATATGTGTGCGATAAGATAATCTGACAGACAGCTAACGCTGATCAGACATGAAAAAAATAACGGCAAAGCTTTAGCAGATAACTTTTAAAATTTGTAATGCAGTTTAGACAATACATAAATAACCAAAATAAAGAAAGACATAAGAACATTATATTCAAGTTTAGCACCATGTATGTAGGAAGAGGCTTTGTGTGAACTAACATTTTGAAAAACATGTCAATACTGTGCGTTCCTCAGGAGTTCATTGTGCAGTTTAGAAGCTCTGGGAGGACCAATGCTTTGCTTATTAGGCGTGTTGCCCATGGGAAGTGGTAGAAATTATGATGAATGAAATAGCCCAAATTTCCTGCTATGAAAGATTATGTTATAAGCTGATGGATAGGCAAGATATCTACATGGAAATATGGGGCCCTTTGAAACAGTTACCTCATTCCATTTAATATTATATATATATATATATATATTGTGATGTACTATATGACTTGCATAATTTGTGATATTTAATCTTTACAATATGATGTACTTTACATTTATGTACTACTACATTTACTACATATATAATGTAGAATATAAACTATATAACACTCTACCTCTGTTATTTTCCATTTGTCTTAGGTGTAGTTTGCTGTGTGATACATTTTACAGGCTATGTACTATGTATGTATATATATGTATGTACAGGTATGCTTTTCCTTTTTGAAAAACCAAACAAATGAAGCTCTGGGAGGAGAAAATGGCAAAAGTTAATGTGTCCTTGATGTTCTTATAACTGTGGGGCGTCTATACGTCTTATTGAAGGTGACATTCTGACACTAATGGTCCTATGTCATTATGTCAGTTAGGTAATGAGATGAAAAAATCTACTGAGGCAAAGCGTTTTAAATCCTGTGATTTTTCTGATCGTTTTGTCATAAGACAGGGTTAACTCATACATTTACATACATTTTAGTGAGATTAAACCTTTTAAAACCACAAAAATATCAGAAGAAACTGACATAAACGCTAAAAGTCCTATTTTTCATAAACATGCGATAGATGGCAGCAGACAATGCTCTCACATCCCACATACACCCCTCCATGCTTGTCACAAATCCTCAAACTTTTCCTTCACTTTCCCTTTTCCAAATAAAACCACCCAGAGACCAACAGACAAATCTACTGATAAATGAAACAAACAAGGAGGCCTATTAAAGCTGACACTTCATGGTGGAATGACAGAGTGTTCCCTGCTCTGCTCTATACATTAATTATCAAGTGGTGTCTGGAAGGCACTTTGTCAAAAAGAGTGATGAGGGGCTGTCAGAGAGGAAACAAATCTGACTTGGCCGGGGTTAGAGGAAGGGCCTCCCATTCTCATGGGATGTGATGGTGGTAGATGGATGTGTGTGCGCGCATGCGTGTGTGTGTGTGTGTGTGTGTGTGTGTGTAGGATAAAAGGTGGGATACAGAGGATCGACATAAGAATTCATTAAAAAGACAGTGTTGTGTAATCTTCTTTGCAGCTTTAGCCAACATTATGAGTAGAAAAGCAGCAAAAGTACAAGAAAGGAGCTTTCACTATCTATGTCTTCAATATTAGTGAAAATGACAAGATTCACTGCATAAATGCAAAAATATCATCTTTAAAGAACAGCTTCACATTATTCCAACTATGTCTTTAAACAATACTCACATATGTACATTGAATTTTTCGTTGCTGCAGTTGTTCCTCCTCTCCAGAGGGAATTTTGTCCCAAAGAAGCTGTATTATCCTTTAGCTTCAGCTGAACTTTAAATACATTTTTAATTTTTACACAGAACTGTACTGTGCATTCTATCTGTGTGTACCTCCTACAGTGGGGGTGAATGGAATTTAGTTTCTGGTGCTCAAACAAGTTAAAAATGACTAAAAACATCTGTAGCACAGTGTCCCCATTTAACACTGTGGACAGTTTGTATTGTTCTTTCTACCAACAAAATAATTCCTATGAAAACAAGGTATGTGGATTTTCTCCAACACTGTTTCTGGAAAACAAATAAGTTGCTGTTGAATTTTTTTTTATTGCGCACCACAGACAGTACTGGGGTGGAGGCAGAAAACTCAAGAGACGGTTATTTCAAAACTTGGACAAATAAAACCCAAATTGTATGCATGATGACTGGATACAATTGGAGGTATCTAGCGGAAGTGAGAATATGTTTTGTCTTTTTTTTCTTGTCCTAAACTCTCCATATACAAGGAAAAGAAGATGCCAACCACTAAGTTCCACTAAACGTCAGTCAGATCAGATAATGAGATGAGGCATCAAGACCATCCAACGGAACCATAATTCAGCACCGTCGTTAAAAGTCTCTAATGAGGAGAAACCATTAACTCTGTGTGTGTGTGTGTGTGTGTGTGTGTGTGTGTGTGTGTGTGTGTGTGTGTGTGTGTGTGTGTGTGTGTGTGTGTGTGTGTGTGTGTGTGTGTGTGTGTGTGTGTGTGTGTGTGTTGTGTGTGTGTGTGTGTGTGTGTGTGTGTGTGTGTGTGTGTGTGTGTGTGTGTGTGTGTGTGTGTGTGTGTAATTAATGTGTGTGAGAGGAGGCTGAGGTAGAGTGGGTTTGGTCTGCTGTGTGGGATCATTGCACACAGGGAGGAGAGAGAGAGAGAGAGAGAGAGAGAGAGAAAGAAAGAGCCTGAAGAAAAGAGAAAGGAGGAGACAGACGACAGACGACAGGACACGAAAGGCTGACACACATTGAAAACATCACAAGAAAAATGCCCAATTTTGCAGGGACATGGAAAATGAAAAGCAGCGAGAATTTCGAAGATTTGCTCAAAACCCTGGGTGAGTGACAATTTACTCTTTTTTTTTTCTATGGTTTAATGTGTTTTAGGTGTGAGGATTGTTGTTTTTTTATTATCCAGTGACTGAACATGAAAGAGGTATATTATCTGTAGATTAACATTGGATAAATTCACCAAAGAAAAATTGACAACTAAAGCTGGTCTTTTCCACTATGTTTCCACCAATCCAATGTCTGTTATTTTGGCTTCATAATAGCAGTAACACAGATTAGTAATGATTTTTTTTAATTTTTTTATATGGAAATTCAGAGGACAAATTCAAAACCGAGGCTGCTTGTTCCAAAGTGGACTACAACTGGTTTTAACTACAGGACGAGACAACAAACGTGTGTGTATTGTTGCTGCGTTTATGTGATGTGTGACTTAAGAGGATGGATGGAAAACAGACTGAAGCGTTCTCTCATCTGAATGCTTGCACTGTAACTGTGACAGAAAGGGTTAATAGCTTTTCCACTCAT
Organism: Gymnocephalus cernua; assembly: GCA_023631565.1. Classification (NCBI taxonomy): domain Eukaryota; kingdom Metazoa; phylum Chordata; class Actinopteri; order Perciformes; family Percidae; genus Gymnocephalus; species Gymnocephalus cernua. The sequence continues at coordinate 15,542,221 of CM042426.1, read as the reverse complement.
TTGTAGGATAGAACCTATCATGAGCTACAGGAGAGCTAAACAAAGCAGCATTCCTCCCCCTCATCACCTTGTCACTACAGCCTCCATATATTGCAACATCTGCTGATAACAATCTCAGTTGCAGCTGCTAGAGGATCCTTTTCTTTTAATATGAAAACCAACGGCTTCATACTGTAAAATCTTCTCCTCACATCTAAAACGTGATATGTTTTTACTGTCCGAGAGACATAACTCTACATTGTTTAATTCCTCTTGTAAATAAGCCAAGTTTCATGTCTGAAACAGAAAACTTTGTTTTCTTAAAACCTTTTTGGCGTCAGAGGCGGACAGAAGAAAATGTAAGGTGACACAACGCAATGTCAAGATGATAAAATAAGGAGAAAGTAGATCTAATACTGAGTGGCAATTGATGGGAACCAAAGTTGTTTTGTACATCAGCATTATAGGTTACAGACTAATCAGCCCTACTTCATATTTCTATTAAGTATACTGTAGGCTCACAGGTAGCGTTGTACGTGTTTTCAGGTGTGAATGCCATGCTGAGGAAGGTAGCAGTGGCAGCTGCGTCCAAGCCACATGTGGAGATAAGACAGAACGGCGAGCACTTCTACATCAAGACTTCTACCACAGTCCGCACCACGGAGATCAACTTTGTCATTGGAGCGGAGTTTAATGAGGAGACGGTGGACGGCAGAAAGTGTAAGGTAATCCAACTATACAGTGAAAACTGCACATGATACACAAGAACAATCTGAGATTTTACTTTCTATCAGTTCAACTGTCTTGCTGATATCTATGAATGGGTAAAAAATAATGACATTATAGAAGGATGATATGACTTTGTAGCTTGTTGTATTAAAATCAAGTCTTGAGGATTCCCATTAGCACCTAAACACATCACTCTGGAAGTCTTCTGAAAAACTGTCCAAACATTCAAATTATTATCAGGGGTTTTGCAACTTTGTCAAAAAAAAAAGTGCAGGTTAAAGGGGTACCCAACATTGCAATTTTATTAAATTGTGAGAGTTGAGAGACAGATTGAAAAAATAATGGCTTAAAATCAAAGGATATCACGACTTTTAGTCCCTAGTTTCCTACTGTACATTTCCCATAATGAAATTCAATACTAATGACCCTATCTGCCTGGTAAATGCAAAGAGGGAAGGGTTATTTTTTCAGACTTTAAAAAGTTTCTCCAGAGCCCCAGATAAGATCACACAACACAGGCGGCATATGTTCCCTGTGGCGAGTAAACTGAACTTCATGTGTAAAATTGGTGGAGTGTCCCTTTAAGTCTCATATTTGACTGAAATTAAGGGAAACTGGCTGCAAGGAAGTAGATAAAAAATGCACTGAAAAAAAATATTAAAAGTGTAATTTTTCGAGCTAAAATCTCCCTTGAAGACTGATGGTGAGAAAAAATGCCCCATCCCCATGGATCTCTCATCTATCACTTTGCTTTACTGTTGACATCTGCTGTTATAAATATAGAAAACATCATTAAAGTGCTGCTTTTCTACAGAGCCTGGCCACTTGGGAAACAGAAAATAAGATTTACTGCAAACAGACTCTACTGAGCGGGAATGGCCCAAAGACCTTCTGGACCCGTGAACTCAACGGGGACGAACTCGTACTGGTGAGTAGTTTTTTATTCAAGTTTACTGTAACTAGAAATATGGTGATAAATAAGTAAGAGAGTGCTACATGCAAGCTGTAGACTCAAATGTATAAAGCATTTATGATCCACATGCATCTCTTCAGGATCATCCCTTTTGTTTCTCGTTCTAGAAAAAAAGTGAGAAGTTGCTTTTGTAAAATTGCGGTTCCCAAAAGCTCTCGTCCCATCAGCCTGAAGACGGATGTCTACACAATGACTCTCCCACTTTCAACTAAAATCTCTCAGCAGATCAATGGACAGATGTTTTGCAAAGTGGGATGAGGTGTCAAATTTGGAGGTCGCTGTCTTTAACCACATGGGGCCATTTTCTGTTTTTACGTTTCTTTCCGCCAATAAGAAAACAAGGGATTGGTTCAAGGGAGAGTCCTCAATTTATGTCTAAACACCTGTTCTTTCTGTCCGGTGTAGCCTATATTAGTTTAATATTTAGGAAAATACGCTTATTCACTTTTTAGAGTTAGAGGAGAAGGTTGATCTCTTTCTCCTAATATGAAACTACACCCAGCAGCTTAGCTTAGCTTAGCATAATAATAGCGTAATTTCCAAGCAAATGTGGCTTCACAAATGTGATTTATTTTTCTTTTCTTGACAATATGACATTTGAAGACATCAGTTCTGACTTTGGGGACTTATCTGGGGATTTTATACACCAAAACAATTGATTCATCGAGAAAATATTGAGTAGATTAATCATAATGAAAACAAAAACGATAATGAAAACAATTGTTAGTTGCACTTAGGTTACACTTAGGTTTTTGCACGTATTAAACAAGCAAGATATACAACTTAATATTTACCGTACAGACACAAGTCGTATCGATCCTTTCATCTAACTCTAAAAAAAAGAAGCAAATTAAGGGAATTTCCCACCGATGAAGGATACATCAGCAGAAGCAGAAAGATGGTCAAGAGAGGCCACAACTGGGTGGTGACACCAGATGTGAAAATGTTAAACGATCTGGTCAATATTTTTCCAAAAATACTACGTAGTTTCTCGGAAATGTTCCGAACTCCCGTGGCCATTCAGAGATACAATTTATTACTTATATTTCTTTTCTTTTTTTTTTTGCCAAATGAGGGTGTGGATAAACATGCCTTCATCTGTGAGACAGCACATTATCATAATTCATTCTCTTATATTTTCATCATTGGTCATGTCAAGGAAAAAAAGAAAGACATCAATAGAAAATCATATTAAGGAAAGGTTTTCTGAAATGTAGACCAGAAGTCAGACTCGGCCAAGGCGAGTTTTGTTTTTCTTGGTCATTTCATGTCAATCTGATTTCCCTATTGGCTGCAAGATCCCCATTAATAAAAAAGAAGAAGAAAGAAGGCACAGAAGGATAAAAGCAAGTGAATTATTAGTTACAGTTTGCAGCAACACATATTCAGGGGCCCCACTGAGAAACTTAATCTAGTTTTCAAAGGAATAAAATATAATTCCCCTGCCATGAGTTTGTTGTTAGAACGCACTTCATGACCTTGCATACATCAGAAACACGTCAGCCTCCAGTTCCTGGCAATTCAAGATCACTAAGACAAACATCTGGGCCTGTTTGGATTTATTGGCCAGATGGACAACAAAGCAGAGTCCAGTTTGGCTGTGATGGAGATCCCCTCTTTACTGACTGTGACTCACCTCTGCAGAGAGGCAATCACAAAAACATGCGAGAGGGGCTGTAATTTGGACTGAACGCAGGATTTCAAACTGGGAACAAAAACTTTGAACAGGACCAAACCTGTTCTGATTCAAGATAAGGGTGTGGACGTCTGTCCATTTTGGAGTGATAGGCTGTAATCTGATCTGCACGTGTGGGGTTGAATCATTGGAAGAAAAGAAAACTTTTCAAAGGGGAGATCATAAGTTTTAATGCGACACCAGTGAAGGAGAGGTCAGATATATTTCCTGCTGTCCTGTGATTTAAACATAACTTAAATTAATGCATTGTGTCGATTTCAAGACTTGAATGATGTTGAAGCAGAGATATCTGGGTCTGATGCGATACACACTGAAAAATTTGACCAATGGTCTGGAGTCTGACGTCAGTCAGACGTGATGTGCACATCACTCAGTTATCAAGACATCTAAATAATAAATAACTAGTTTCAGAGTTTCTATAAAATTCTGTTAAAGTTCTGATCGAAGTTCTTCATGATATTATGAACAAAGATTTGTTGAAAGAGGATTCATACAATACTGTGAGACGTTATAAAAAATATTCACAGTACTGATCCATGCTACGGTCTGGAAGTCTTCACACAGATTATATGTACTGTTGAATACTGAAAGGTGGGGATGATGTCAGATGGGTAACTATGCATATAATATACTTTTGTTAAAGAACAGTATATTGTTGCTGGGAGGACGACAACTGATGAGGAAAAATACAGGACAAACCCACACCAAATTCAATGTAATTACTGCAAGAAATAGCCTTGAAAAGCCTATAAAGTTTAATTATTATTATTCAGCATGTCACATAATTTCTATACTATGTTCCTGCAATAGAGGAAGCTGCAGATCCAGAACCACATTTCTACGACTGCAGTTACCGAACCAAACTGGCATACTGCAGAAGCATCAACACTTAAGTTAGCAGCTAGCTAGCTATGAAGGGTTAAGGTTAGGGTTAGGAGGTAGGATAAGTATATTCTAGCATCTACCCAAAAAACTAGGGTCCTAGGAATGCAGTCGTGAAACTAGAGCTTCCTCTATTGCAGAACGGCCAGTTGCAAATCACATCCCATCTTAACACGAGTTCCCTCTCCTCTCTGTTCACAGAGGAATGTGATCGATCTCTCAGTTTAAACAGAAGAAAATACAAATAGTTGAATGAAAGCAGTGGCCAGCAGATGAGATTAGGCTCTCAGGGGGCGATGGATGGATGTGGGGCTTAATGAAGACAACGGGGTGGCTCACTGCACTCACTGTGATCTAATACGGGTGGACTTTAATGATCATTTGGAGTCTACAGTAAAAAAAGAGGAAGCAGATAAATGCCTAAGATGAAAAACTACTCTTTTACTTGCCCATGCAAGGAACCTCATATACTTCCTTTACATTTCAAGCCAATAAATATAGATTTTTTTTTTAAGATTAGTCCTGCACTGGCTACTTTATGATGGGACTGGAGCCAGGGGGGGTTCGATCTGTGTGTGTCTGTGGGCTTTAATTGGTCTCATTGATCATACTGTTGAGAAATGCCAATGGACCCTGGTGTTACCTCCAGTTAATGTCTCCCTCGGCATCGCGCCACATGCCAGATGGGAGTCGCCTCAGCACCATTTTTCACGCCGCTGGCCTGCCCCCCCCCCCACCGTCCCGCCACATTGCATGGCCTGAGGTAATGATGGTGTGTGGCACTGCAGTTGGCAATAACGCTACGCCCCTGGGACTCCCATAAATCTTTGGACTCCGACACATCCACCCAGTAACCCGGGGCAGCCAATGTTTCTTCCCCATTCTCATGTCACATTTTGTCACGTCTGTTTCTTTAAGCAGGCAGCCATGTCAAATTAAGATTATGTATAAGCCTGCATGTAGGTAATTAGTGGTGGAAATGTAAAAGAGCAGCAGGGAATATGAGGACTTTAACATAGTATTATAAGAAGACATTTAGGGAATACATGAAAATCTGACATGTTAATACTTCATTGGAGTGTATCATGCCAGTAGCTTTAAAATAACACGTAGTAACGACACTTCAATTTATTTTTACAAATATTACTGTAATACACAGGTTTTCCTCAAGTTTTGTCCGATTGAAAAGGCTTTTCCAGAAAACTGTTTAAAAAAGGGGGGATTAAAGGGGTTAACATTGTTTTATATATTTTAGGGCTGCGGGAAAAAAAAAAAAATCAAATGTATCGCATGTATCGTGATAGTTTTTAAATCGATTCTTTTCCCTAGAATCAATATTTTTTATTTTACCAATGATTCACCTTAGTATTTTCTGTTTATACGATACCACTGATGGAGACTACATCATATCCGTTTCCAGCAAAACAGTGAAAGCAGAAAATGCTGAAAATACTTATGTGATGTACTTTACAAATAATACAAATGTCAGACTGATTGACTGACGTGATGTGCATTCTTCTTGGAAAACGATTAGTTTTCAGAAATATCTCATGATATATTGTCTCTAGAAGTGTATTATTCAACTTTTGTTTTTGTTAAAGAAGGAAAAGAAAAATAGCAACACTCAACACTTTCGAATCACAATACTTCTAGAATCGCAATGAATTAAATTTGCAACACCAATCTGCACCCATGTATCGTGAAAGAATCGAATCAGAACAAAAGCATATCGTCCCAGCCCTAGTATATTTAGTATCAGTGGGGGAATGTAACTAAGTACATCTATTCAAGTACAATTTTGACATTATTCTTTACTTGAGCATTTCCATATTATGCTAGTTTATACTTATATACTATACCTCTACATTTATTCAACACTTATAGTAACTACTAGTTACCTTTAATATATAAAAAAAAAACATGTCATGCTAATATGATATAATTCAGTTCTATACTACTAACTTACCCAGTAGTAGAGTGTGTGTGTGTGTGTGTGTGTGTGTGTGTGTGTGTGTGTGTTTTCTCAAAGTCAAACAACATTGAACTGATGATAAAGTGATAACCAGATTTTTTTTTTTTCCTTTCTTTCTCTCCTGCATAATCATTTCAGACCTTTGGAGCCGATGATGTGGTGTGCACGCGGATCTACGTACGAGCGTAGCAGAAGTACACAATTCCAATTTTCAACAAATAATGTTTCACTCTCTCAACTGTCAGAGTGCAGAATTTCACATAAAAAAATCAACATCGATCGATATCACTGCTTTTCTCCCTTTTTGTATCATTTTTCAAGAATTGGAAATTAAACGATCAAATTATGATGTCTTTTTGTTATATTGTTGAATTAATCCTTGAGATCTCGGGACAGTAGAAAAGACAAGAAAGCAGCAGAAGAAGTTGCTGGTCAGTGTGCGGACTGGCGTGGCCCGTACGATACAAACATGATGGCAGAAAATAAAAAAGGAAGTGGTCAACTGAGATTCTGTCTATTTAAAGGATAGTTTAATGCCGAACACCATACTAACACTCATGTACAACATCGTAAAAGTCAAGAGAACAGACACATTAAAACAAGGTACAAACAATGTCTTTATGTACAATCATCTCCCCGGGACTTCCTGTGGTATTCCATATTAAACATAGTAAATATAAAAATAAAAACCCAAGTAATAAACTGTTCCAAGATTGTCTGTAGCTGGTTGTGTTACTGACCAGTGCCTTACATGGAGCATGAAATGTAGTCCGGTAGCTTTTTGTTTTTGTTTTGTTTTTGTCAATCTGCACCTCTACCCTAAATATTTGGTGTGTTTGCTTCCATCCTGCTCATGTTATGATCCATATGTGAAAAATAATAAAGATCTGAATGTTTTCCTAAAGTTAATGTTAAGAAAAGCCTGTTGCTTACATGTCGATTTCCGCTGTAAAACACACTCGCATTTAGTGTGAGGATATCTTCCCATCTCCATCTTACATTACCTACAATATCTACAGGGCCAATTACAGTTTTATTAAACAAACTGCAGACGGGAAAAGGCAATACAAATCCTTAGTTTACATCCCTCTTTTAAGGGAATACAACATTCACATTTGTATTTCAGCAAGAAATACAAAATGATAACTTTGATAAACTGCCTCAAAAGGAATTATTATTGCTTGCTTGTTTTCTTAATCTTTAAACTGTACACAAGTCACAAGGCTGACATTCTCACATCGACCTACTATACATCAGTCAGTGTCTGTTGCCAACACTGGACATAAAAAAAGACACCAACTATTGTACAGGGTGACACATTGCGAGACCCCTGAACCTGTCATACCGATTCTAACCATTTGGTAAAGTTTAAACACAAGAAAGTTGATAGTACTGTTTAGATTTCAGTAAAAACGGACACATACTGTACTTTCAAAAAGGAGAAATTGCTGCTCAGCTACATTCAATCATCTTAAAACCACGAGTGATACTAATGCCAAAGACTCAAGGTAGAAATGGGCAGAAAGGGGCCGAAACGCATATAAAATGGAGTAATTTGTCGACTAAACAAAGACTTTAGGGACAACACGTTCTACAAACCACAAATGAAAAAGGTCTCTAATATCCTTTGGTTAAAAAAAAAAAAAAAAATAATAATAATTACAATTTTGCATTTTGTCTGCAACCTCTAGCTAAAGACTGATACTGTGTGTGTGTGTGTGTGTGTTTTAATGTACGCTACACATCAATGACATCTGATTTAAAAAAAAAAAAAAAAAAAATGATATAAAGATATAAACACATATTTACACAAAATGCTTGGGCAGTCATACAGTGTTGTACTTGTACACTGCTGGCATTGTACCGATGCCAAACATCTACTGGCAGAGGCCAGAGATGTGTGAGGGTGTTATTTTTTTTCCTTCTGTAAAATGAGGTTCTCAAAAAACTCGTATTTCATTGTTTAGTTTTAGTTATGAAATGCTTAACCAGTTTTTTTTGTGTGTGTTTCAACTGTGAATTGCTCCAATGAGAAGATGCAGTAAGGATTTATCTCATGTAAAAATCTGCATTTAATATAATAATGATGGGAATTCTGAGACAAGCAGGGTTTTTTTTCATCATATAGTGACACCTGCAAAACTTCCATTTCATATACGTTGCAGAATTTGAGGCATAAGCTTGAGAGTTTGGACAAAGTTCCTCAATCAGTTCCGACACAAACGTTTTGGCAACGAAATCCAGTAACAGCAGGTTGTAGAAATCGGTATGAAGCTACTGTGTATATGAAGTCATCACTGGCAGTTTGTAGTGTGAAGACAGTCACTGCCACAGTTCATCTTTCAATAAAGGGAGACTACAGTGTTCTGTACTTCACCCGGTACTTGTTAACGTTGATATAATGGAGGACCTCAGGGTTGCAACTGGTGGTGCAGGGCAATAGGCCTTCTCGTCTTTCTCCCATCAGCCACTTGCGGTTGTCGGCAGCCATGTCGCTGGTCACGTGCTCTTTGGCCCATGTGTCCAGCCAGGCGTGAAAGCGTCTGTGCAGGCGTGTGTTGACTCGCTCTTGGGACTGAAAAGACGTCAACCAGAACAACACAGCTCAGCTACTGGGATTCACAGAAAGTCACAGAAAGCTATCTTTAAAGACTTCTCTCATTTACACAGGTAGTATAACACCACAACAAAATGCATCTATCCACTGGACTGTATCGTGCTGCAACAAAAGTAATGTGTCTTTTGAATGTGATGGCCCTTCTTTAGGTGACATCTAGTCTCGCTTTGCCAGACCTTCCTCCACAAGCGCTGCGGAGGAGGGTCTGGCTAGTCCCCACAGCAATCCGGGATGGGAGAGAAACATGCTCTAGTTTATTGGCATTTATTTAAACCAATCACAATCGTCATGGGCGGCACTAAGCGCTGCACGGAACCCCGGTGCCGCCGCAAAATTTGCCTCGGGAAGGAACTTGTTTTGGTGGAACATGCGTACGTTCAAAAGTTATTTTAGTGGTGCAACAGAAAACTCAGATTGGACAGATAGTCTAGCTAGCTGTCTGGATTTACCCTGCAGAGATCTGAGGAGCAGTTAACTATAGTCCTCGTAGTAAATCCACCGGAGTTTACAATTCCATCACAAAGGAAGCGTTAAATAACGGGAATCCGGTAAATAAGGACATACGGCGGAATTTCCAACGGCAAGGGGGTAATCCTGGAAGTGGAAGGTCGTGGATATAGACTAGGTGACATCTGGTGGCTAGTGAGGTGACCTCCCATCCATCCACATTCACTAGGGGGCATTGTTTCACCACAGGATAAATGCTAAAGGGTTCTTGTTAGCTATATTAGCTTTAGATACTAGCTTTAAGAATACAGCATGCAAACCAATATAATGAAGTATGAAATGTGACAAAGGTTTTCCAGTCTTTTAAAACTTGATAATTGTATACGTATATTTTCTTTTTTAAGAATGATTTAAAATGAGACAAACTGAAACAACAATCCACTACCTGAAGAGTTATAATTAGAGCAACGACAAATGCTGGAAAATCTTCCAACTTAAAAATACATCCAAAGACATCATGTAGCGGGTTTAAGTTGTATGACTTATGTGAGCATTACCTTGGGTTGTGGAATCAATTTACTTGAAAATCATCTAACTGCAGATATCTCTGCCAAATATTATGATCCACCTGTAGGACAACTGATCCTATGTTTTTGGTTAAAGACGAGGAAAAACAGTTGCAAAAATATAATGCCACTACTGGGAATAACAATGTTCATTAGTATTGCTGATAGTCTTCTGTGTAAAAACAGGAAGAGTTTTCTGCCTTTGCCTCCTATGTTGCAGCAGTTGTACAAGTTGCAGTTGGCTCTACTGCTCCAGCTTTTTAACCTTGTAAATTCAATTGTTAATAAGAAATGCATGTGTTTCTCACAAATCACAATAGAACAACATATTATATGTTCTGCTTGCACTTACACGTCATTAACAATATGTAACCTTCAAAGCTATTGTGCGTAGTTTCTGTCGCCCCCATGAGGAATTCTGAGTAATGACAACAACACTGTTGTTGCATCCACGTGACACAAGCCGTCCATAATCACACCCCTCCTTCACACAGTTGCTGGTAACCAAGGAGGACACGGAAGATTAAAAAAACATGATGACTCTTCAGAAGAGGTAATTATCTTCACTTGAGTTTCTGCGCATGAAAGTCCCCGGACGACACCATGTTCTAAATATAGCCATACTGAGAAATAAAGAGAGTTTTTTTATAAGCGGATACCCGTTACAATCTCAGTAACGCGAATTACAACGCATTTAACCCGAGATTTAGTGGTGTTTTGTTTTTTTAAGAATTCACCAACACCATGAAACATTTCTTCACAGTATGAGTATTATTTCCTATTGTTGTATTGGAGGTGACTGCATAGATGGATAAATTTGCGAGATGGATATTATTTTCAGGAGTTATTGCGCTGCATTGTAGCGGGATGTCCCATCACTGTTCCCGTGGTCAGAGCCAAAACCAGAGACGGTACGGACAACATCTAGTACGTCAGAGCGGAGAGCAGTGTGTCCGAGCTGCTGACAGATATTAACAATTAATGTTTAGTCTTGCTACGCATAAATACCATTGTATTTTATCAGCCGTGGAAAGTAACTATGCCGTACTTTTAATTGAGTATTTTCATTTTCTCCTACTTGCCTATTGTACGTTTTACTTCTCTATTTTTATAGCTTGTTACTTTGCATATTCATATTAATTATACAAAATATTATGAATAATCTATGATGTATTAAAGTGGATAAAGAGGAGACTTTATTGATCCAGTGGTGAAATTCACAAGCTCCCTGCCAAGTCAAACTAATATAACAAATTACTCACAAATGACAGTAACTAATAATCTATAATGTATTACATTTTGGAAGTTACTTGACCAACACTGATGATGACACACATTTGAATATTTAGATTCTGACATTACTTATCATTCAGTCCTACGGAACCTATACCTATTTAGGGCTGTACTGAAGGTTTTTAGTTTTTTTTTTACATTCAAAGCTTCTATCGAGGTTTTTGATTGAAGCATTGAATGTCTGTCGTCATATTTTATGACATAGACCCTAAAAATAAATAGCCTTTTTTTCATTAAATCACAACTCGTCAGATTTGTGAACATAAACACATAGGCAGCAGGCTAATCCAGTAAGGGCATACAATAATGATGAAATAATAATACAGAAACAGAGTTATTGGAAATGTTTGAGTCACACGAGCCGGAAACCATCCTATGTAGCCACCACTGGAATCTAATTCTACAAATATACTACTAATATATTAGTGTAGCCTAATCTTAATCTGCAACTGTGCAGTAATACCGGGTTTAAACAGAATAAATAGACATGCAAAAACACGAATCAAGCTTCAAACTATTCGGTACAGCCCTAAAACTATCAATAATAAATTAGTAGACAAAATCAATGGTGGCGGGTATACAACTACTATTTTGTGCGCTTACCTGATGAGCTCGTGTGAGTGCTGTGTGCCTGTACATATAGTCTTCTGACTTGCAGACATAGACCATCTTGTAGGAGTTGAGCTTGAACATGCACTCCATCTTTAGCTCACTGGTGCCGTCCTGCGACTTGTCCGAGGGGACCTTGTTCATTCTCTCCTGCTGCAGTTGCTCCCATCCTCTTTGGCACTTCCTTATCCGTCTCAAATTCCTGAAGGCCAAAAAAAAAAAATAGGAATGACAACCAGGAATAACACTGACTGATCCCAGAGAAGGTCTTTTGATCACGCCACACATCAAAAGGGTGCATCACGTTTACAGGGAAAGTTCGCACAAATGTAAAACTGTTTTATTAACTTAAGCATGTTACACATGGCATAATTTGGGTTTTGACAGTATGCAATGTGCAATTATAAAGCCTATGAGATGTGGTCAGGCACAATACAGGACATTAAGCAAATCTAAGAACAGTATAGTCAAATTTGAGAGGACTGTCCCTTTAAACAATTATTTTTAAACCCATGCATTGCAACTCACCCAGTAACCGAATTAGATAGGGAGTCAAATCATTCGAGGGAAATGTGGATCTATAAGAGCAGCAGAGGCAGCAGTCGTAATATTTCTGTACAGTGCACTTCCGTTGCACAGCCACAGTTCAGATCTAAATATGCTTGGCAAACAAATATTTATTTTAAGTGGAAATGAATCCTGATTTTGTGCAGGTAATAAAAAAAATGCAATTATTCACCCCACCTGAATGAAAGTTTTAAATGTGTACTTACCACTGAGGGTACAGGTGAGCGGGGACTGAAACCATGAAGCATATTTTTGCATTCAGAGCTCCACTTAAAAAGACATGACAGTGAGGCCAATTTCAAGTAAAAACTGTTAGAAACAAACACTAGAAATTGCTGCCCCATAGGATACGGATCCAAAATATGAGCTAAGGATACTTTGATGTGCACATACTTTCACCACCAATGTACAGAGTGTTATGATCATGAGATGAAGACCCAACACAACAGAAACTGCTGGAATATTATTTATTTTTTTACTGCTATTTACGAATTTTGTGAAGGAAGTCTTTTGACCTGTTGTGCTGCTGATCTCTCATAGATTTGATGGAAAAAATAAAAAATAAAAGAAGGGACAAGATGTGGGTGAGCCCACTGATAAATCATAGTCAGGTACCCGATTTATGCAATGGGTTAAATAAGATTAAAACTAAGAGCAATATTTTTTTGTGTTTTAAAAAGCCTTTTGAAATGTTTATGGTAATGGACAGCCATCTCAAAGAAACATTAAAAACTGAAAAAGCACCAAAAAGCAATGACAGACAGGCGTTATGTGCAACACTCATCTGGAGCTTTAAGACAGTGCAGACACAACCACGCCTCCATGCACAGCTCTCAGGTGTCAGGAAAGAAATACACCAACATGACCATACAATTTAGACAATCATTTTATTTACAAACACTACTCCTCTGTACAAGTGTTGCAGATAATGTGCTTGACCGGAGTTTTTAAAAACTTATAAGTACTAATTTCTGTCAAACCAGTGGAAAAAAAACCTCACCCACAACAAAAAGTTGCAACGGGAGTGCACTGTTTCCACTGAAATTTATTACAAACATAACACTATAGTATAACAGACTTAAACAAATGGACATTTGAACATTTACAGTTGCAAACAGTGACTAAGTCAAATACAGGACCTTTGATCTGAATACAATCACAAACAAAGGGCATGATATGGTAGAAAAGGAAACCATGACTTCACTGTCCTCTCTTGACAAAGTCTCTCAGGTCCAACACAACAGCTACAGTCTCTCAAACTCAGGTCAAAGACATCGTCCAAAAAAATGAAATTAAAATGAAAAAAAGCTGGAACCCATTTGTTTTGCTTTCAGTTTGTGCATTCAATGACTTTTGTTTTTATGTTACACAATGGAAATCGTCATTTAAATTCAGTACAATGTGAGTAATCAAACCAATGATTCCTTATAGCTGTCAGCTAAGGTGGAAATTCATAACCCATGATCAAGCCAAAACCATTTTAAAAAACTTTACTATTAATAAATAAAATTCCCGTTAAAAAAGGAACTGAATCAATGAATAAATAAATTCAATTTCTTTTAAAAGACGGCCATGTAAAGTGCAATCTTCCATGTGAGGCAGAGGTCAGAAACTGAAAAAGTCATGTTCACAGCCAATGAGATTCTTTACAAACAGGAGGGCATTCAGGCACTGCAAGCACTTCACTGTAACTATGGAGCTACTCTTTTTAATGAACCTTCTCAACCCCTTGGTTGTTTGTCTGTTACTGAAAAGGCAGAGGTCTTTTGTGATTAGAAAGAGCTTCCTAAGTCAGGCTTGCGCAGGAGTGCCACTGTTTCAATCTCTGAATGAGTTGTATTTGGCAGCTGGTTTGGCTTGTCAACAGTGGAGTGGCTGCTTAGCTGACTAGAGCCTCAGGACAGAAAGTATGCAGACAAGAGGGACACATGGCTGGGGCCTCACCTGGGGAGGAACACCGGCTTCTGGGACAGATGCTCACGCAGCTCTGGGGACGCAGAATCTGAATTCAGGTATCTCCCCACGTAGTCTGACCACCTCTGTGGAGTGGAGTATAGACATACTCTCAATAAGTAACATGACACTGCAGTAAGATATGATTAATGCGGTGCAAAAACAATGTAGACATTACACTAGACTGTAATATTCCGGTCAGTATACTGTACATCTTGGTCACAACTCTTTGAAAAAACTATTATTTATGGTTCATTATCAAAAATGTCTGTTTATGTTACGCATCTATGTAAAAAAGAAATAAAGAAATAAAACAGCTAGTATATTTGATTTTTTTTTTTATGTGTCATTGACTTGAAAACAGTCAGACCTGAAAACACAGGTATCATACACCCAAGGTTTTTAATTGCCATTTCTAACAATTATTTTAACTGATCATTCTTTAGATAAATGATTGAGCATTTGGTGTATAAAATGTCCGAATATAGAGGTGACGGACTAATAGTCCGAAACACAAAAATAATCAATTTACAATCATATAAAAACACAGTAAAGCAGCAAATTCTTCTCACATTTCAAAAGCTGGAAGCAGCAAATGTTCCAGCTGATCGCGCATTGTTGCTTAATAAAAAAGACTTACATTTTTAATCGCCCATCAAAATATTGGGTGATTTGTTTTCTTAATAAGTTATGGAACTAATCCTTGCGGCATCAATACCCATTGATGTCTATTTTTGGAGGTCAAAATATTAGAAACATGTTACGACATAATGCAAAACAATTCAACACCACCATTAACTTTGGCCTAAAAAAAAAAATAATATCAATAGCAGGGCTGTATTAGATAACATCTAATAAACTGACGACTTAGTGTATGAACTGTACTTGAATATTGAATGAGTCGTACCTCCGCCTCCGCTGGCTCATCAGAGTTCTCCTCTTCTGTGTCCAGCAGCTCCATGGCCAGACTGACAGATCCTCGGCTCTTCACAAACATCAACTAAACAAAACACAACCAGAGGAAAGGTCTATAAACAAAGTGTTCAAAGTAGCTGAGACTGAGGTACGATATCATCATCACTCTCTGGGCGCGTGGTACCTTGAAGCAGTTCTCATCCGACATAAGCTGCTCCGCTTTGCGCTGGTAGGTCCCCTCTGCTGTGGCCCTGGATGTCTGCGTGGACAGTGCGCCCCCCGTGGCTTTATTGGCACTTTCGCTCAGGTACATGTCCGTTACACGCGTACATACATCATCAGTGACAAGGTGCTGGAGCTGTGAAAGCAACAGGTTTAGTATGTAACAGCTGTGTCCACAAATGCAAAAACAATTAGCTTGTTATGATCAAACCCCATCAGCGCAGAGGTTATTATTTGAGTTATTATTATTTGCACAGTTAAATACTGTTTGAATTTGAATTGAACTACATACAGTTAAAAAAAGTTAACATTCCAGAGGGTTCTTGTGCAACATAAATCAAATGATATAATCTTAAATGTGCTGACCTGCCGGACGATGCTCTGGATGAGTTTGTCCATGGTGAAGGCAATGTAGGCATGGATAGTAAACATTTCCCTCAGTGAGTCCTCGTATTGAGTCGGCTCCATGTTTCCGTCCAAAAGATTACGCACCATTTCCAGAAACACTGAGTAATAATCCTCTACATCGACATCCACTGCAGGTAGAAAATGCAGCAAATGTGTTAAGTTATATTGTGAGAAATGATGAAGTATGGTACACCATGGTTGTGTGGAGGAATCAAAATCAATGTTAAGTGAGGATTTGCAATTATACAAAAGCTTCAAGATTAACTTAAACCACTGGTCTTCTAACTTACTTGGCTCCTTCATCTTCAGTTGGATTGCTGGATTTTCATTTTTCTCCCTTTTGAGCCCCAACACTTCTCTTTCCCACTCTCGCTCACGGGCATCCTCCTCAATCTGCTTCTCGGCTTGCCCGTAGATCCGCAGCAAGCGAGAACAGAGGATGTGGTGAAGACGAAGGAAGATATACCAGTAGTTGTTCACAAAGAACATGTTATAGGCATCATCTGTGCCTCGCAGCTTCTGAGCTGCCGTGTTGCTGAAGAGGAGCTTGGACTTTGATGGGCTGCTGCCTGGCAGGCCATTGTGCTTCTTGGGGCCGCCCGGATCCATCTCCACGTCTTCTTCTTCCTCCTCCTCTTCCTCCTCCTCAACATCAGAGAGCTCACCTCGCCGTGCGAATAGCAGGTCAGGGATGAAGTGGTGGATGATCTGCTTGATCTTGTACTTGTCTTCTTTCTGGATGCCCACCTGTCTTTTGACGTGGTGGATGATGAGGGCGGCAGCGTCCTCCATGATTTGGCTGTCCTCGTAGCACTGGGTGATGTGTGGGCCGCTCGGTGGCGGTGTGGCAGTTTCCTCAGATGCACGATCGTGGTGCTACAGGACACAGACAGGAGTAGATGGGGCTAAGTTTTGAGGTGTTCGTCTTATTAGTGAGTAGCATTATGCATGCTGTAAGTCCCACTTACAGCTTCAACACATATCTGTATCTGTATCAAAATGATGATCATGTTTACTTACTTCATCATATAGCATCTCAATTTCATTGAGTAAGGTCTTTGAACGCAACACTTTGGTGTCATTCTGCTTGAAGTTGATGCCTTGATGGTCCAGTGACTTCAGGTAATACTTTTCATTTTGCTCCCGCCAGATTTTGTTGAAGCCCCTCTGGGCTTCTCTCCACTCCTCTTCCTTCATTTTTAATCTGAAACAGGGCACAGAAAAAAAGTGATGCACAAACCTTTCGTAAATCAAATCTCATAAAACATGAACAACTGTCAAGCCCTGACCAGAGGCAGAAAAGTAATTCAAATCAGGCCATTAACCTTTTCAGCACTATGGGAACAGACACAGCTGGGTTCTTCTTGAGCCCGTCGATGATGTCGTGGGCCTTGTCTCCATATATCCTTTGGATAGCTTTGCGGTGAATGACCTCTGAGGAGCCGCCCATTGTGTTGTCCAGCTTGAAGCGCAGCTGCTCCTCAGCGGACATACGAGAAAGCCTCCGCTGCACCGCCTCCAGGGCTCGTATCGTGGCAAGGTTGGCTTCCAGCACGACATCCAGCTAAAGGGGGGTCCAATCACAGTGAAATTATTGACAAATGAGTTTAACTATGTCAGATTATGGCTGGAGGTATCAGCAGCAAGGTTTTCGTGGATATCTGAAAGGCTTTTCTGTGATCTTTTGACTCCTGAGTAAAGCGCATCATGGAGAGAAAGTCTTATAAGAACCTACAGTTTTTATTTTTGGATTGTGAGTGGACTGAGTATTCGTCACCTCAAAGCGCTCATCTTCACATCTGTAAATGTGCTCCTCATATTGAGTCTTCTTAGAGCTCACAAAGGTAGAATCCTCAGACCATGATGGGAACGACACCCATGTGTCATTCAGAACCTGCAAGAAGACAAGAAGTGAAAGCTCCTATTTGCCAAGCTGGCAAATTGACGGCAGGAACAAATATCAAATAAAACACAAAAGGCAGGAAAATAAGGTATTAAAACACAGTCACAGTTCAGTCTGAATATGAACTGCACTCTATATAAATTCAGCAATCCTATGTAATAAACACTCTTTGTAACATATTCAAGTTCAAAGATAATAATTTCTTAAATAAATCTCATTCCTCATATTTCAAGTCCTTCACAAAAGGACCAAACAGACACACACACATTATATATATATATATATATATATATATATATATATATATATATATATATATATATATATATATATATATATATATATATATATATAAATCAAAAGTTGATTGCTATATCTTCACAAAGTCTGAGGTTCTGTCTTTACTCTTATAATAAATGCTGTGTGAAGAAATAATTTCACGCTCTATTAAGTTGTAATGGACATTTGGTGTTTTTAGACTAAATGTTCAATCAAACGATTTACCAACAAATTAATCCAAAATGAAAATAATCTTTAGTTGCATCCCTACTTTGTTCAATTGCCAAATAAGTTACTTATTAACTTTTGTCCATTTATCCACTAAAAGCACATTTTATTGGTATATGGCATCTAGTAAATGTTAAATCTACAAGAACAGCAGCTCAAATACATTGATACCATCTTACCTAGTAGCCCTGAGGGAGAAAATAAACAGGTTATCAAGAGATCACAAGCAGACTTTCTTCAGTGACTCACCTCTCTGCACAGCGGCGTCCTTCCTGTGCATTTGGGCTGCTGGTAGCTTTTCGGCAGTGCTCTATAGCTGGACCCCAGCCTCTTACAGGAAGCATAGTCAATCTCCATGGCGATACCCTCTGTTGCACGCTCCTTGGGTAAACTCTCTGCATGGCTAGACTCCCCGTGACTAGACTCTCGGTAGCCCAGGAAGTTTTTAAACCATGTAAAAAGCTCCGGGAATTTCCTGTCAATCATGCAAAAATATATGTGAAATAAACAATTAGTAGTGCGACTGCAGCCCGGTGGTTGACAGGTATTGAGCAACATTGAGAGTAGATATTTTTCAGTGATATAAGTAAATGTAAATGTGATATACATGAATGTTGAAACAGATATTGTGTACATCTGTTTTTTGCACCTTATAATTGTATTGTTTTATATTGTTTTATTTGCACTCTTTCCCACTTTGTAGTGTTACTGTTACACAACAATTTCCCTCTGCATGAATAAAGTTTTATCTTAACTAATATGAAATCAATACTATATTCCAATCAAATCTAATTCCAACAGGTGCAACAAGGGCATGATGTTATATCAGAAAAGACTTAAATACTGACACTAACTCACATTGAGGAGTAACACAAAAACTGGCATAGTTCTACTTCATATCTCCATATTACTGAGTTCACAACTGAAGTGTTTTAGTATTATTAGTGTTATTATTTAGATACAATGCACAACAGTACAATTATAGAGGTAATAAAGCAAAACACGACAGAGTGTGTGTATGTTTAAACTCACCCAAGAAATGGGATGACTAACTGGACCAGCTCGGCACGAGAGATCACTTCCTGGTTGAAAATGTGAAGACAACGCAGGAAGTTGTCATACGCCTCAGAGCTCCGAAGAGCCTTCTTAACCTGTTAAAGTGTGTTCAGTGATGGCAAAGAAACAAAATTAACAAACTTTCCATTGAGATGACCTTTTCATAAATATTTTGGTTGTCATCTTGTTTATTGCAGGACTTTAAATAAACAATACTGGCACTGAATATAAAAAACACTGACCTTCTCAAAGAACATAGTTTCAGTGCTGGTGCTGTGTTTGCTGACTTCAGTCATGCCATGGTCCTTCCCCAATATTTTGGGCTTCTTCTGCGAGGGTATAGGACAAAATGATGACTTGTGCAGCAGGCTCTCAAACATGTTTTAAAATGTTCTAATACAAGATAATATTATCATTATGTTTTGGGTAGATTTAAAACACACCCAGTTGAAAATGTATCTTGTAAACGTAGCTAAAACTAATAGTCTAATAATACAGCCCTACAATAAATCCTACCTTCATTAAGCGTGATTTAGGGTTCTGCGGAGGCTCAACGCAGAGCTATCGCCGTAGCCTACGTAAGTGGCCTGATGTTTATACTTGCGCGTTGGTGTGTGCGTCGAGCCGGCGTGTGTGTGTGGGGAGTGTGTGGTAGAGTGAGGGGGAGAGTGAGAGAGTGACAGTGATTAGCTTCGTAGCGACTCTAGAGTCATAGTGAGAGAAACAAAGTGTCTCCCCTGTTCTTTCTGACCACGGTGGGAAATCTATAGCAGAAAAAAGTTAACCCTCTCCTTGATTTCATGTTGTTTATGGAGAAGGAGAACCAGGAAATGAGTCAGGGGAAATACACTGCTGCCTAGATACGACTTGCGTCGCCCTACTGTGTTGATACATTTCGAGAGGCGCACGTCAGGCTACGGCGTAGGGTCTGGCATGGGTCTGCGTCTCCACGTACCTTCGGATGTAGCCACGGCGTAGATTTCACGCAGAAGTATAAATCACGCTTTATGATGTTTAGTTTTTGTTAAGACGGTGTGTTGATTTAACTTCATGGTCATTGTGGAGGCTGTAATTTGGTGAAGATGCTGCTGAACTGTTTGTGATGCGTTTCTAATATTTAGTCTACCCTCTAATATAAATTGGAGACAAATTCCCTTTGCAGCACACTGACATTTCTGACATCTATAATATAGCAGAAACAAACAGCCGAATATATGCAGACAGTCAGCATGTAGAGCGGTGTGTACCTTGACAGGCGGTGTGGCTCCCACTCCAGCAGGTCTCCTGATTGGCATGCCATTCTGGCTCAGTCTCTGTTTGCTGTTCAGTAAGGGTCTCTTTACTGTGCCGCCATGATCATTACGCACCGACTCTGCCCTGTCTGGTGTAGCCTTGCACAGCAGCTGAAAATAGCATCACACATCATAATCTCACCAAAGACAAGTAAGAAAATATGAACAGGAAACATCAAAGAGAATGTGTGTAAATACGGTCAATTTCATAGAAGCTCAATAAAGAATAAAAACGGAAGCCTGTCATGACAGAATAAGAGACATTAAGTGTACTTAATGAATGTAGAGAACAAGTGACTCGGAAGTTCAGACAATTGTTTCAATTGTGCTGTTATTTACTTTATTCCCAAAACCAGTCCCTTCAGAAAAACGCAGTTTTTTGTGATTGTTGCGGGCAAAAATCCTTGATTATGCGGCACGTTTTCTTAAAATATGCAAAGGAATATGCGGGATATTTATGCAGTTTTATGGGATGAAATTGCGGGAACTTGCAAAAACTGCGGGAACTTGCAAAAACTGCAGTTTGATGAAAAAGAGAAAAATAAGTGATTCCCCTAACACCGTGTTCTCACTAGGCGAAATGACGTCACTTCATAACATTCCCATGGCAACAGGGGAAAATGGCTGCTCGTGTGAAGTAAACGCAACATTTTTCTACTTTCTGCTAAGATATATGTGACTTTTTTGCAACAAAAATGCGGGGATTATGAAATCATGCAAGCCCTGCATATTTTGCGCGGAAATCGGCAATTTATGCGGCGAAAGTGCCGCGTATTTGAAAAAATGCGGCCCCTGCATAAATATGCAGACTTTGGCTGATTATGCATTGAATTCTGCGATCGCATAATCGCGTTTTTCGGGAGGGACTGCAAAACATGGAAATTTTGCTTACATTTTGCTTACCACCGGTGCCAAAAACAGCAAAACCACCGATTTTAAATGATTATAGACCAGTTGCCCTAACACCCACAGTCCATCCTCTCCCCCTCACCGGACAACAAAAAAAGATTCATCCCATCCCACCCAAGGAATTCAGACGGAATTGTTTTTCAATTGTTAAAGATACCGGGGAAACTTCTATGAAAACAAGCCCAGTTGAATTGTACTGAAAAAAAAAGAAGCAATGCTACAAATTATATTTTTGTGTTGTTTTTGTGATATTGCATTAACATTTAACACTACTACAAAGGCTGACCAAAACAAAGTCTTTTTAGTTTAATAAAGTCCAGTTATAACAGGGTTTCTGCAGGTTTCACCAAGTCAAATTTAAGACCTTTTTAAGACCATCATGAATGAAATTTAAGACCTATATCACAACATTAAAAACAAAAAGCGGCAGATGTCAGAGTCGGGAAACAACAATTCTCTGATTTCCTCATTTGCATTATAAGACTGGTGTCTAGTCACCCTGTCGAGGACCAAGAGTAGGTTTTGGGTATCGTTTGGGTTTTTCTGATACCGGTTCTAAAACAATCAAACTTATAAAATGGTGTCGGTGCCTTAACGGTGCCTGAATCGATACTTCAAAATAAAGAAGAGCACGGCTTGTGTATTGCTAAGGCCATATGGTCAAATATTTTTTTTTTTTTGGAGAATTGAGAATGCAATAACAATGACTTATAACTAGTGCTATCAGTTTAACGCGTTAACGCCTACCCATTTTAACGGCGGCAATTTTTTTATCACGAGATTACCGTTCTTTCAGATCTAGCTAGACCGGGAACAAAACAAGACACACACCGCGGCCGCGCACACTTGTTTGGGCTTGCGAGCCGCATAGCTAGTATGCTCGTCACGGCGATTAGCTTCAGAGCGAGTAGCGACTCTACAGTCAGTGAGAGAAACAAAGTGTCTCCTCTGTTCTTTCTGACCACGGTGGGAAACCTGGAGCAGGAAAAGTTAACCCTCTCCTTGATTTTACGTTGTTTATGGAGAAGGACAACCAGGAAATGAGTCGGGGGAAACCATAGTCGCTATGACGACCAGCCACGCTCGCCTCAGGCATACTATCTGCAATGGAAAATCGAGGTAACAGTATTACATTGTGTGAAAGATGTTAGTGTGAAATTGAACACTACATATATGCCAATGTTGTTTTCAATAAAAAAAAAACATTTGCACAAAGCAAGCCGATCCACTTTTCCATGTTGATAAGAGCATTAAAATGAGAAACAAATAATGGGACAAAAAGAAATCAAAGGACATTTAGAATAGATAAAAATGTGTGATTAATTGCAATTAATCGCGATTAAATATTTTAATCGTTTGACAGCACTACTTATAACAAAACTTATTTTACTAGTCAATTGCAGTTATACGACAAAAAGAAGAACCACTAGATGACAAAAGGGTATTTGACAATAACATTGAATGCACCACTAACTTACCAACCGTAATTGAACATACCATTAAGTTATTTGTTGTTTCTCCGACAGTCTTTAACTACAGGCTGTTGGATGTTCCGGTGTTGGAATCATTTCCAGTGAAAAACTGCCACACTTTAACGTTACACCGTTTAGCTTTTAGTATTTAACCGTATTTAGCTACTGGCTAACGTTAGGCTAATGTTACCTGCTGCAAAGTGTAATGTTAACTAGTGTTACATGCAGCAATGCTTCTGTTGCCTCTGATGTCCGTTTTAGAGCACCAGAGAGCAGCGCAGGTATTTAAGTGGCACCAAAATCCGCGTAGCTATTCGGCCCGGTAGTTACATATCGCCACCGGGTTTCGGTACCCAGCCCAGAGCGCCTCCGCTCTGATCCAAAAGCAACACGGAGGTCGCTTATGGGAGTTGCGAAGCTGCTGTGTGGGTCTCGCCTAGGCAGTGTGGATGTACTGCCGGGACTGGAGCTGCCAGATACTCGGCAGAACTGGCTGATGTCATTGGCTTATGCCTATACCGTCAGTATATACTGTATACTTATACATATATTTGTATATCTATGCTTGCCTTTGGTATGTTAAATAGTAGAACGGGATGACACATTCCATCATACAAAACGCCACATTGCGGAACATTAACCAGGCATAAATATGGCACAACGTTATTTATTATTCACCATAAGGCCACTTTTAATGAGTAACCTAAATGGTTCGTGGCATAAGCTGTCTGTGGGAATAAGCCACTTCGGTAGCGAGGCTAACAATAGCCATGTTAGCTCTAATACTTTGGGAACATCTGCAAGCATATATTAAACTACTTAACAGTTTGTCACTGACCGTTGCCTAACGTCACACTAACGAGTGGCATATGCCATCAGCCACCGGCAAATACCGCTGTATAGAGCGGCATGTGCCGCCAGGGGATCACTATGTACCACCCAGGCTGACCATCAGCCACTTTTCGATCTTCGCGCTACTGGGGTGAAAAAACAACTTTCTTAAGAGCTGCGAGAGCATTTCAATGAGCATTAGAGGTAACATTATATGGACGTAGGAAAATTAAGACATATTTAAAAATAATTTAAGACCTAGACGCAATATTTCAGCAAATGTAAGACTTTTTATGGCCTTAAATTTTGATTTCGAAATGTAAGACTTTTTAAGACCCCGCGGAAACCCTGTATAATGGCCGACGCTGTAGAAGTGTGTTCACAGAAACTTACCATTGAGCTGTTTGCATCTGGCAGGAACTGTCCAAACTCTGAGAGCAGGTCTTCCTGGTTCTTGAAGAGTCTTGCCACCTGAGTGTAGACCTCCTGCTCAGTCAGTGCTGGGGTGTAGTTGCTTCCTGCCTCTTTAGCATTTCGTTGTTCCTTCTGGAAAATTTATCATTTTAAAGAAAGAGGCTGTGAGATAACTGCTGAGTGTATCCCCACTCGGTAAAAAACAGCCCTGTATACTGTGCATTGCCTGAATTTTTTTTTTTTTATTGTGTGTGTATTTTCTTACCTGGTATGTGTGAAGGATTTCCAGGAAGGCTTTGTAGATGTCTGGCTGACCCTGGAAGCGGTTCTTGATCTTGTTGACATAATTTATAGCGTGGTTGAACTCCACAGGCTGGTTGTTCTGGAGAGGTGGCCCACTGGACGGCGTGCTGCTCACAGGAGTGTGGGACTGAACCGAAGGTGAGCGCGGTGAGGCGTAGGATGGGATGGATGGGTTGGGCTGGCTGGTGGGTGTGTGGGCTGGAGACTGAATTGGCTTATGGGATTGACAGAGAAGAGCACAAGCATGTAATTACACTCATCAAGTAAACATTCAGGTTGGTGTGCAAATGTTATACAATATAGAAGCTTATATTCTACCTTGCTGGTTTGTTTTGGAGCAGGTTGGGTGGGGGTGGGTTGGGTGTGGGTGGTGGTGGTGGTGGTGGGGGTAGTGTGCGGACCCGCCTGTGGCAGACTCTGGTGCTGGTTGTGGCTTGCAGGTTGGCTGGATGCTCCACTTATAGGGATGTTCTGAACAGAAATACCATGAGGGGTGATGTAGTGGATCTGACCTGGCGTGGTCACATTGACTAGATCGTTGGTTTGAACCTCAATTTTATATCCAGGTGGCAAGAACGTGTTAAAACCCATAATGAGGTCTGGATGGCCCTTGAAGAGCTGGGACACACGGTTAATGACTCCAGGAGTGTCTATGCTGTAATAACAGAACAAGTGATAGTAATTTAGTATCTGATTCATCATCAACTGGGCCCACAGATATTGTTCTGCATGTTACATGCTTAAACTTAACACAGAGAAATACTATTTATGGATTTTCTCCAAATGATGCCGATAAACTTAGTTCTCACCTCTGTGACTTGAACTCTTTCATAATATCAAGGAAATCATTATAAACTTGTGGCTGGTTTCCAAACTGCAGCTTCACTTGATCCAGATAGGATAAGGCATCTTCAACCTACAAAGTAAAAAGGGAAAAATAATTGACAGATCCCCCCCCAAACAAAAATAACAACTACTGAATACCGAATAAAAGTTAGTTAATTAGTGATTTAATTACCATATGTCACAACACTTGGCCCAGGTTGCTGTTTCTTTATTTATTTTGGTTTTTATATTTTAAAATGTGTATGTGTGTCCATGTAAGGGTACCTTCAGTCGCTGAAACTGCTGTCCTTGGGTTGCAGTCATGGGTGCAGGTGGATGAACGTGACCTTGGACCAATGCAGGGCCCTGGGACTGAACTGCCAGGCTGTGTGCATGGGGACCAACATGAGGTGCAGTATTGTTATGTCCATGCCCGTGTCCACTTGTGCTCTGAGGCATTGTAGGCACCTTTTTGAGGAAGAAATTATTAGATTTATAAACCTTAAATATAACCATGTCTTCAGTGGTGTTACCAAAAGTATTGTTCATATTATTACAAGTATACTGAATAAAGGCCTTTTCTTAAAACGTCACCTACTTTTCAATACAATTCAGTTCAGATGCTGCTGCACTGAGAAGAGCCACATTAACAGGCAGTCACTCAAACTACAGCATTGTTTTTCTTGTTTTTGTTTTTCTTTCATTAGATCAGCTCACAGCGAGATGAAGTTAAAAATGGTCCGTAAAGACAAAGGCTGCAGAAGCTCAAAGTTTTGTCCTCCATCCTTTAAAGGTTTTGAGCCAATGTGGGTTCTGACTTGCATCCATATATCCACTAAAAGCAAATTGCACTAGAATTTAGCGCTTAGTAAAAGTTAATCTAAGACCCAACTCCTGCTCCAGAGGCTGTTGTCCAAGTCGAATACATTGATGGCACCATACCTGGTAGCCTTGGGGGAGAGAATACTGGATGCCTGTGGATGGCTGCATGTTGTCTGCAGCTGCCTCTATCACAGTAGAGGCCGGGGTGAGGGCCCGGAGCTGGAAGCTGTCTGCAATGCCTTGAACTGGGGGACGACGTGTTTGCTGTTGCTGGGGCGCAAATATTGGTTCCTGGTCCTCCACACGCCTCTTCATTGTATATGCATACTCAAAGGGGCTAACATAAAGACAGAGGGACAGTACACAGGCTGTTTTAAGCAGTCTCTAAACAAATATTATTCAACGCTTTCTTCAAGAATGTGTATTATACTCATACTTCTTTAGCAGTAAGACTGATACAGAAATAATAAGGGATAGACATACTTTTACAAATTAATATTAATGCAAAAAACTTTTTTTTTTTTTTTTTTTAGAGTAAAGTACTTCAGGCAAGTATCAAGAAAATGTCTACTGATGTCCAATATCACAATCAAATCCTTAAACTTTCTTTGCTAGCAAGTTACCTCATTATTGTTTGAGACATGCCAATAGCCCATATTTGTTTGGCTGCACACACTCTCTGATGTTCTAATTGTAATCTAAAAGAGAATTCTGATAAATAAATCCTAAATTTATGAAGTGTATCACATTAGGTTTTTGTGCGGATTGTGTGTGGAAGGTGTTGATTCAACTGTATGGACATTTTACTTGTTTACAATTGAAAAGAAAAAAAACATCCATAAAATGCAAATCACAAAAAAGGCAGAAATGTATTACATCAAAACAAAAGCCGAGAGGAAACTATTACACAAACTTATTGTCCTACGGTGTCCCTAAATAGACGTGCAATCACAGTTCAGCAGAATGGCTGTGGCCGCCAGTTAGGGACTGTCTGTCAATAATAGGCATACAAAGCTTCTTTGTCCTGTTATGTAAATAAGATGCAAGGAAGTTACCAGTTATTAGATTAACATAATTAATCATAATGTGTAATGCAAATATAATTTGCCAGACTGGAATTTATTTACTTCTTCAGTACTGCAATTAAACTAATGTTTAACAGACACAGCCCGTTCATTTCTACCATTGAGTCTTCCTAAATGTGTCTTATTCTGTAATTTAGTGCCTTGGAAGGCACACTTTTTACTAGTATTTTCCAGTTTACAACTCAAGACAAGGAACTCACAACTTTGACTGGAGAAGTTAAACCTGAACTATTGGTACATTTACTGATAATATGATTTAATGTAAACAGGATGTGCATAATACACATAATGTCTTAACACACTCACACTTATGTAAACAAAAAATAATAGTTATTCATGCGGATGAAACTGGAAAATACAAAAAGTTATCATCCACTGTCAGGTAAATTGTTGAGTGATTTAACAATTTACATATACAAAAACAATTTCCAATATAAATAATCAATTTGACGATTGCATAACAAAAGAAACATGTAGCCTCTTTCTATGTGCTCCAAGCACAGTCTAAACGTGTACATAGAGAAAAGTAATTTATTGATGTTCCCTAAGAAAACGTCATTGCAGTCGGTCAGCGGAGAACAGACATTGTGCCTCGCTGCACCACCAGTTTTGGAAAACACGGCGGCTGAGCGCGGTCTTGAATCGCCGTGATCGAGTCTGTCGCATATCCAGCTCCACACTTTCTTTGCCGAAACGCGAAGCAAATACGACAAACTGTTAAATATGGCGAAATTAGTCGACTAGCGCAACAAAATAAGCTATTTTTTTTAGCTGTCAGCCGACACTTTACAGGCATGTAGGCGCTGTCTCGCTCGCTGAAGCCCTGCCTCATCCCCTCCCCCTCTCTGACAAACACCGAGCTTAACGCCATCCGTTCTTCGGTGAGCAGACCGCTTTCAGTTGTCTGATGGCTGACGTTGGCTTTCGTCCTAGCTCGAAGTTATGTGGCAAGCAAGCTAACCTGTACTATGTGCAAATGAAAAGCTACTTTTAAGAAAAACAGCGAATCTCGGTCCGTCACACCCGGGTCCCCGCTGACAGTCCTCAGTAAAAACATCCAGATGAGCTGAACGTGTTGGCTAACTGACGCTACACTTGCTGGTAGAAGATATCGATAAGAAACACGCTTCATCGCAGCCGACAGCGCGACAACACCGTCGACTACTTATCTAGTTTATAATATATGGGCTACCGTGACACCAGGGTAGTTAAATAAAGTCACAGTCAGTCATTAATTCGGTCTATGCTAGATAGCTAGCTAGTTACGATAGAAAGAACGCTAGCTGGCTAGCAAGCTAACATTAGCTTTCACATAACGTTAACGTCGCATTGACGCCAAGTTGTGCGAGAAGTTCGACTGAAAAATATTTAGTTGTGACAAAACCGTCTTCTCCGCCAGTAACGTTTGCCTCAATAAAACCTCAACACAGGCAGTGCAATAAGGTAGCTATAGCAAGAAGAGACTAACAACAAAAATGCATGTTGTCAGCAGGTCAGTCTGCTCAGCGTTAGCATGTCAGCTAATTCATGGTCGCCGCTCTTAGCTAGCCTAGACTAGCTTGCCTAACTTATTGGCGCTGCAAGCTAATGTAGCCACTACTGAAATTCCACGTTTTGTTGGAAGGCGAAAATACACCAACATATTAAGTCATCACCGAAAAGCAGCGAGCATTCGATCGCTATCTGGTCTGTTTGGCAAGGTTATATAGAAGCTAACTAAAAGCTACGTTAGCACAACAACCAACCCCCATCAGTACAGGGTCTCTTTGGCTAACACTAGTTTAACTTACCTCGCAGGACTGCCACCAGCAACAATTTGACACACCAGTGTACCGGGACCCAACCAGTAAACCGCTATTCGTGCATTCACCTGTTCTTGACAAAAAGTTAAGTTCTGAGAAGTGGTCTGAAATAGAAATGTCAAAAATTAAATTGACCGTAGAGGCTACGTCGCTAACAACAGTGTATGTATGAAGCGGTGTTCCTTGAACATAGAGGCGTGTCTAACATGAAGGCGGGCTAGTCTCCTCCCATTCTAAACTGGGATTGGTCAGATCTCCAGAATGAAAACAAATACAGTAAAGGCAGTGAGCCAGTGTCTGGTTAAAGGCGTCTGGTTTAGTTTATGGTCATGCCTTAATATAATACATTCATGGGTCATGCCAAGTGCAGGTTTATGCACCGTAACCTGCATGTTGCTCGTCTGCTACATTATAAGTGGATGTTTATATTAATGTCGACAAATATGTATATGCCATTTTCCATGCCACCTAGAGATAACTTTATAAAAGCTATGTACTATGTACTAAAGTACATGCCAGATCTTAAAGCCTGTGTGACACACACACACACACACACACACACACACACACACACACACACACACACACACACACACACACACACACACACACACACACACACACACACACACACACACACACACCTACCTACCTACAGAATGGGCTAGTGTAATTACAAATCATAGCAGTAAACGTGTGAAAAAGGTCTGGAAAAGACACGCATATTTGTCCAGTAAGACAGAGGTTCTCAATCTTTTTCCAACCAAAGACCCCTTACAAGATAGATAATATACTGGGGCCCCCGTGTATGTCCTTTGGAGCAATTTGATATAGCCTTATTCTTTTTATTTTTTTTACACTTCTATAGTATTAGTTATTTTAAAGACCAATACAAGAGAAATTAATTGGAAAGATATTAGACACACATTCAACATATTTGCAGATTCTAAGAGTTATAGATTTGTTAGATAAGACTGTAATCTATGAACTGTTATAGATTTAAAAATTAAAATATTTTGTTGAAGCAGTTTTTAAAAAAACAAAAAGCATTTTCATGATCATTTAAATGAATTTGAAAACTTTTCATGGACCCGTGGCAGAGTGCCATGGATCCCCGGGGGTCCCCAGACCACACTTTGAAAATGACTGCAGGTCAGTGCTGTTTCATATACAGGCATGAAATTACCGTAGTTAATAAAATGAAGTTACTGTTGTTTTCCAACTCATTGGGGCTCACATAACACAATTTCATGTTTTTTTGTTAGTTGAAAATACGACCTTTTGACTTTATTTCCCAGGATATGTTGTCAATTTAGGGTATATATTTGACAATGTGAGTGAAATGAAGTAGTGTATGCAACAACCTTTAAACATTGTAACAATTGTTTTAACACTATACTGGTCACAACCCTTCATGTCAACATTAATTTAAATGGTACCACTGACAACGCCAAGTCTCACTGTGCATTTCCACATTTTCACGTTTTCAAATTTGTTTTTAGGATAAACTCCATGTATCATCTCGTTTTCAAGGGGGTCCCAAATGTTATTTATCATGTTTTTATCAGAGGTTTTATTTTAAATGTGTAGCTTGACATAGATTTGTCTTTTATTGTTTTTACATTTATAATTTTTTTATTTTGATGAATTGTGTTTTACATTTATTTATCTGGTTTACTTTATTGTCTTCAAGTTACCTATACGTTGTTCAATATGCTTTCTAATATTGTTGTTTATATTTGCAATCAAATGTAAAGTGCTTTGTAACTTGGTTTTTGAAAAGTGTTCAATAATAAATACCATTATTATTGTTATCAGTAGGAGCATTAGTATTGATGTCATAATGTCAATTGATAAGTACATTTTATTTAAATGTTATTTAAAAAATGCTTACATACTCTTTCCTCCAATAATACCAAAATTTTTTTGTTATGTTCTAACTAGCTCCATCTTACTATGTGCTGCCGCACTTCTTAACAATCTTGAAATAGTTGTCTAACTGACCACCAGCCTGTACAGCTTTGTAACAAAACAGATCCATGAAACAAAACTCAGTTAGTGTGTTTAATGTCAGTGTGTTTAAAACTGAAGTGCGTAGTTTCTGTTTCCCCCATGAGGAATTCTACGTAATGACAACAACACTGTCGGTGCGTCCACATGATACAAGCTTTCCGTGTAGCAACTCATTTGACAATAGCTTGAATGTAACGGACGTTTATTAATATAAAAAAGTTAAAGTTAATATCACTTTAAGCTTTAATAATATGTTCATTTTGTACAAACGATTTATTATAGAAAAATATGTTTTTCTTTTTTGACAGGAAGTGAGGGGAAAGAGAGGAAGAATAACATACAACAAAGTCCACCGACTCGAGGACTCCCCATATAAACAAATTATAAATAAAGCCCCATTTTAGGGAGAATATTTTATTTTGTGACCTCTTGTCTGTGTCACATCCTTTAGCATCCTATAACTACTTGTGATATGACATACAGTAATAAGAATTAGTCAATGTGAGCAGTGCAGCAATATATTTTAGTTTTTTGACAAGGTGAGGTAAGGTGAGGTGCTCTCGCTTGTATTCGCTTTTCTGGAAAAGCTCAACATGTACAGTGTAATCATATGTGGAATAAAAATTCAAATGTCCAAAACGGGCAAATGTAGTGCTTCATATCCTGACAGATCATCATCCAGTAGTATGTTCAGTATGTTCAGTAAAGGACGATGTTTTGAAGAAATATGCTGATCATCAAAATCACTCCTGCTGCCATGGCTGAGGCCTGTTCTGGAGCTGCAAGAGAAGAGAGTAGAGGTATGTGTTTACAATTACACTGTGTGAAAGTGACAATTTTCATTACATACATAAAAAAGGATAATGTAACTTGAATCAATACTTGAATTATGAAAAAATGATGCAAGTAAGCTGCATGTCACATACCCTTTTTCCCCACACTTTCTGTTTCTCTCCATTATCACTATCAAACAAAGGCGTAAAATGCCCCCCAAAAAAGGTACCTTTTTGCGAAAATAAAACTTAAATATAATTTAGTTTAAAGATAGAAAAAATGTTTTGCTTGCAGATGTACTTTACAAACTTAAATTCACCTCTCACCTAACAATGTAATTCACAGGTCTGTGGATTGGTATTTAATTTCATGAATGATCACAAATTCAGAAACAAAGACATTACGCTACATAGGAGCTTGTTTAGAAAATAATGCCTTACCATGTGAGGTGGTGGTGCTGTGGGCAGCTGTGGTATGTGGAACAGTAGTTTTAGTAGTAGTAGTAGTTTTAGTTGTTGTAGTTGGTGCAGTAGTGGCTGTAGTAGTAGTAGTCGTGACGGTTGTTGTGGCCGGTGCAGGAGTGGTGACCACGAGACTAACGGCTCCTGAGCGAATGGTGTAGGAGCTGGTAAACACACTGCCAACCAGTAATGAACTTTGACTGATGGAGCCGGTACACAGATCAGGGCACGTCTGAGAGGGCCCGGCGGCGACGCACAGATTGACTGTGCACTGGACATACATCTGCAAAACACAAAATTAAAAGTTAGTGGTGCACTGGACATACATCTGCAAAACACAAAATTAAAAGTTAGTGGTGGGGAGAGACAGCTCAAAAACATATAACTTCACAACTTTACCTCAACAATCTATTAGACATGAATCACTGATTGACAGAATACTGTAACAACGGGCACTGTTCAATCCCCAACACACAAGACCATGCTAGCTACTCTGTGTGGCTGTACCAGGCTGCACTAAGTCACAGTGGTGCTTTACGTTAAATGCTAACGTCAGCATGCTAACATGACCCCAATTACAAAACTAACATGCCGATAATTTTAACCATGGTCAATATCTTAGTTTGGCTGTTATAGCATGCTAACATTAGCTAATTAATGATAAACATGTAGTACAACTGAGGATGATGGGAATGTCATTAGTTTTGCAGGTATTTGTCCATAACCTAAACCTAAAGATATAGCAGCATGGTAGGTTCGAACCCTGGTCGTCCTGGGCCTTTCTGTGTGAAGTCTGCATGGGGATTTCTCCCCCAACATTAAAAACATGTTCCAAGTTGATGTGTTGTGAGCATCTGGTGTCGTAAAGCTGCTGTGCATCACCCAGGGGGGTGGTACACATTGGTGGTGGTAGAGAGTCGTCCCTCCCCTTAAGCGATTTGAGTGTCTATGATAAAGCGCTATATAAATGTAATTAATTAATTATTATTATTGAACAAACTGATTTTTTTTTGCCTGATGATACACTTGAAGAAAGGTTAAGGGATCACCAAAGTTATTACAATTCATAATGTGGGAAATCTTTCCAATAGTTTTTGGGACATTTCACTAAAAACCACAAATATTAACCTAATGCTGGAGGAAAAGTCAAGGACTCAAAGTTGGTAGGATTCATCCTCGGGGCGGGGACAATGGACGTCTGTACAAAATTTCATGGCAATTCATCCATTCAGTCTGACCCAAAAGGTGAACCTAACGTAACTAAAAATCGGTAATGAAAAGTGTGATCAGAAATATTCGTACCAGCGGTTTCTGATAGTGTAATTGGGGCTAAATCTCTACTACCTGCAGAAAGTTTCACAACACCAGCATGGGTTACATGAGTGCCTTTCTCCACAAAGTCTGTATCAATACAGGACAAAAGATATGTGGTCTGATCACACTTGTCTTGGAAGATTTAAAATAACACAAACAAGAGGAGAACTGAAAAATGTATTGTATGTCTGTGTTGCATGATAGTACAGACCGTAGATCCTTTGGCGTTCAAGGAGCTCAAACCAAGGCGGTAAACCTTGGAATTGGTTTGTCCTGTAACAACCTCTAATGTGTTGTTGGAAGTTGCACACCTGGAAGAAAAAAGTGAGAGAACTATTGGAATTCCTATAGTTTCAAATTCAAAGGTGACTTCTGCAGCCAAACAGAGTCCTTTCACACTAGATAGCAACCTTAAACTATAATACAAAACATGTTGACTGTCACTGACCCTTGCTCCAGAAGAGGGTAGGATTCTGCAAAATCTGCTGTCTCAGACTCAATACAACTGCTCACGATCATCTCTACTTGAGCAACGCTGCAGTTTGACAACACCTGGAGGTCCAGCATCTCAATCCTGGACCCAATGGCTCCTCTAGTCGAAGTGCTGGTATTAGTGGAGATGCTCGTCGAGCTGTCTGATGGTGATTCTGCTTCTCGACGCCGTCGTCCTGGCAGCATCTGGAGGGAGCGCAACTTTGGCATGCGCGTGTATTCTCCCAGGGCCCCCTCTCCTGGTAAGGCAAGTTCTATCCAAACCCTGAACTCACCGAAGGTCTCCTTCTCTGTGGGCATGCTGACATTGTACTGCGACCCCTTGACCTGGGCTCCAGGGATCCGGCAGGCCAGAGGGAGGACGAGGGAGGGCTGGCGGCTGATCATAGTGTAGGGACGCACACTTTGCAAGGTGTTGGTGTAAACCAGCTCTGAACCAGAGCTCTGGACAAAAGGAGAGGACAAGGAAGAGTATAGTTGGAATTTAACTGAATAATTTGTCTGTGCAAAGTATTTTTTAAATTTAATGAGTAACTTAACACCAGACTGAAAAGCAGTGTTTTACATCAGACTGTAAAAAATAAGGTTTTACTGCACTTTCTGCTTGTTCCAGACTGTTTCACTTCAGGTATGGTCAGAAGTGTGCTCTTCAGTACCTACAGTATAACCACACCCAGCATTGTTCTGGAGTGCATCTGTGCGAGCAAAAGATAAACCACTTGAGGTTCGCAAAGATAATATTTTTAGGGAGTGTTAAGTAAAGTTATTCTTATTGTTATTGTTATTTTTTTTAAAGATTATTTTATTGCCATTTATTATGACAGCTTAGACATGAAAGGGAAGGGAGAGGGGGAATGACATGCAGGAAAGTGCCACAGATCAGAATCGAACCTCTGCGTCGAGGACTAAGCCTCTACCACTAGTCCATCCAGGCATCCAAGTAAAATTAGTCTTAAAATACTGCTGTGATCCCTTTCTTTGTCACAAATAGACAGAGAAAAGAACGATATAAACAACAAAGCATTAAACTAATAATAAAATAAACAAATTTTTTTCCAATAATTTACAATTTGGGGCAAAAATAGCAATAAAGAAGCATCTTTGTACCCTGTTCTCTCTTTTTCAGTGCATTTTATAATTTTTTTCTGCTCTTGGAGAGCAGAGCGCTACTTGAGCTGTAAGCATATCACTCCGCTTCGCCTTTCTGAGAATATAGTTCCCAGTTTATATACAGTTAGAAGATGGCTGTGTCTCAAGTGACGTTGCTATTTGTACACGCTGTGACTATACAAATCACAACATGTAAATAGGAACATGTTGCCATTATTTTGTCGCTTATTCGGAGCAGTAGGCTAGTTGGAGCCGGGGGGGCGGCCTTGACCAATTCGGTTTACACCTATCACCATTTCTAGCCACTGGGGGACCATAGGCAGGCTGGGGGAACTCATATTAATGTTAAAAAACCCTCATAAAGAGAAATGTTCATGCCATGGGACCTTTAAGTCTAAGAAAGAGATAGGAAAGACAGGATGACAAAAAGATACACAAGAAAGAAAGAAAGATACATAAAGAAAGAAAGAAAGAAAGAAAGAAAGAAAGAAAGAAAGAAAGAAAGAAAGAAAGAAAAGTGGAGCGAAAAATGGAGCATGTTACCACAGTCTTGGTGCCGCAGCCAGTCAACGAGATATGTGCAGTCAGGTGTGTGTTGTTGTAGGTGACAGGACAGGTGGGGCTATTGAGCTGCAGTTCGGCCAGGTTGATGTTACTCAGGGAGGTGACAGGGAGCACCAGAGTCATTTCTGTCTTCTCACACGTCAGCTCTGCAGGCAGACGGCAATCAATACACAAATCTTACTCACAGGAATAATGAGTACATTTCAAATGTAAATCACACACTCAACACTTGAATACAACAGGGTGTAATGTTTTCTTTACCTGTTCCAGCAGGTAGTTTCCTCATCTCCCCTGAAATAATTAAGAACGGCATGTTTTTAACAGTAAAGCATAAGTGGCATTCTTATGATATTTCTAAGAAGCTGGAGTTCTTACTTTGGTACAGCCACACGCATCTGGGCTCTGACTGCAAACTGGAAAGGCAAGTGCACATTAGATACTATATACTGTAATGTGCTTATAGCATTCTCACATTTTTTGATAGTTGACAGTAAAGATACAGGAAGGAAACAGGAGAGTGAGGGGTAAGACATAATACAAAGATTGCCTGCCGAAATCAAACCAAGAACTTACAGTAAGAAAGTAAACTTTATTTATAAAGCGGCCCTCAAAACCAGGGTTACAAGGGGCTGTCCAATGAAACAATGAATAAAAATAGAAAGTTCAAAATGGGCCAACACAATATATATATATATATATATATATATATATATATATATATATATATATATATATATATATATATATATATATATATATATATAAAATAACAGTAATAAATATAAATAATAAATATATAATTAGAATACACACTTTATTCTAGTACACTTAAGGCCTAGACCACTATTTTTAGCACAATACTGGTACATATTACTATTACGGTAACAGCATTATAGTTATACTGCATTAAAAAAAGAAACATACATGTATTCTGTAGGCCATTTTAAAGGTGTCTTTTAATACAAGCATAATATAAATTTCCAGGACTCATGCAGGGTGTGAATCACACCACTTTGTCTGGCAGCATTACCTTACCTCTTGGTATTCACAGCAAAGCAGATGGGCAAAAGGCGGGCCAGGTTGTTTTCAGAGCGGACCCAGGCCATGGTCATGGTTGCCAGGGGTCCAACTGAATTAAAACCAACCCTGAAGAGTTCAGGGGGACCAACCACTGCTACTTCTAAAACACTGCACATATAGAGAAAAACCTTTCATTTCACAACTGGCTTTGTAACAGCTTGCTTAAAGACCCTGTACACCCCTCCTAAACCCATACAGGTGATTTTCATTAATGTGCGTGATTAGACCTCAGCTGCATCTGACATCACTCACGTCACTACTCCATAAACAATAGGCACTTGAGTTTACTCTCTAGTGAGCTGTAATCTGAGATTTCTCTTATGAGTCGTTTTTTGTCACGCCTGAGTGTCGAGTCACACGACAGTAACTAATGTTATGTAGCATCTATAAAATGTGGCACATTGCATTGTGTAAAATAAATAAATAAATATATGTATACAGTTGTATATAAAAAAATGTAAAGTAGTTTAAAATCAGATAATGTTCTGTTTTATATAAGCAAATACATACTGAATGAATGACATGTTTTGCAGAGTAAAGCTATTCATATACATATATGTATGTATATTAAAGCTATTCATATACATATATGTACAACCCCAAATCAGAAAAAGTTCGGGCAGTATGGAAAACACAAATAAAAAAAAGAAAGTAGTGATTTCTAAATGTACTTTGACTTTCATTGCAGACAATACAACAGCACATAATTTAATGTGTTCCTCGTGATTTTTATTGTTTTTTTTTTCAAAAAAAAAAACAAAATTCCTATTTTGGTTTTTGCAATACATTTCAAAAAAAGTTGGAAAAGTAAAGCATTTACCACTTTGTAATGTTGCCATTCATTTTCACAACACTTAAAAGACGTTTAGGGACTGAAGACACCAAGTGTTTCAGATGTAATTTTGTCTTAAGGTGGGCAACCGTACGGGGTCTTCGTTGTCGCATTTTGCGCTTCAAAATGCCCCACACATTCTCTATTGGAGATAGGTCGGGACTGCAGGCAGGCCAGTCAAGTACCCGTATCCTCTTCCTCCGCAGCCAGGACTTTGTAATGTGTGCAGAATGTGGTTTTGCATTATCTTGTTGAAATATGTATGGACGTCCCTGGAAAAGATGTCTTCTTGAAGGCAGCATATTGTGCTCCAAAATCTCTATGTACTTTTCAGCATAAATGGTGCCATCACAGAAGTGCAAGTTACCTTTGCCAAGGGCACTGACACAACCCCATACCATGACAGACCCTGGCTTTTGGACTTGTTGCTGGTAACAGTCTGGATGATCCTTTTCTTCTTTGGTCCGGAGCACACAGCGTCCATTTCTCCCAAAAAATGCCTGAAATACTGATTCATCTGACCACAGTACATGTTTCCACTGTGTGGTGGTCCATCCCAGATGCCTCCAAGCCCAGAGAGGTCGACGGCGCTTCTGGACACTGTTAACATAGGGCTTCCTTTTGGCACAGTACAGTTTTAACTGTCATTTGTGGCTGTAACTACGTATTGTGGTACTTGACAAAGGTTTGCCAAAGTAGTCCTGAGCCCATGTGGTCTTGATGCAGTGCCGCCTGAGGGATCGGAGATCACGGTTGTTCAGCTTAGGCTTGCGCCCTTGTCCTTTATGCACTGAAATTCCTCCTCATTCCTTGAATCTTTTAATTATGTTATGCACTGTTGAAGATGAAATAAGCAAATGTCTTCCTATCTTTCTTTGAGGAACATTGTTTTTAAACATTTCAATAATTTTCTCACGTATTTGTTGGCAAACTGGCGATCCTCAGCCCATCTTTGCCCCTAAAGGACTAGACCTTTCTTGGATGCTGCTTTTGTACCAAATCATAATTACAATCACCTGTTGACATCACCTGTTTCAAATCACATCATTATTTAACCAATTTACCTGATTACTAGCCCTTAATTGCTCCTGTCCCAACCTTTTTTGGAATGTGTTGCAGGTCTGAATGACAGGAAATGATGTATATTTACAAATGAAATTAAGTTGACCAGACAAAACATGAAATATTTTGTGTTTACATTGTCTGCAATGAAATACAAGTCAAAGTACATTTAGAAATCACTACTTTCTTTTTTTATTTGTGTTTTTCATACTGTCCCAACTTTTTCTGATTTGGGGTTGTATGTATATTAATAGCTTTACTCTGAAAAATGTCTAATTCATTCATTATCTACAGTATATATACACAAAGAATATATACAAGAGGTCCTTCAGGACACACCTCTCCAGCTGTGACATAAAGTTGGTGGTGAATCGCACCTCCTGGTACGGCAGGACAAACAGCATGGAGTCCTCTTTGGGGGTGTCACCTGTTGCCACAGGTTCATCACTGCAGCTGGAAGTCGCCTCCTCCACTGAAAGGAAGGAGAATAAGACACGTTTCTATAACTTTAAATGATAACAGAAAACAGGAGGCAATCTATGAAAGGAAGGACTGAAATGGGACACAACTTGAACTCAAAATGTTCTTTAACCATGCTGTTTTATGTTAACATTCTGTAGGTAATTATCTTTATTCTGTATGTCTATGTGTTTGCTCCATGACATGAATCAGCAATATTAATGCTGCTATTATCTGACTGACAGACTCACCAGTGAGAGAGAGCTGCACAGGAACAGAGCTGAGGGGTTTGTTGTCTGTGACGGGGCTTATTTTGGGCACAGGAATCAGGTCCTCCGCCATCAGGTAGAGGAAATACTGTCCTGCCGATGCTTTTCCAGTGAATGTCAGCATGCATTTCTCCTGGCATAACCAAACGGAATGTAACCATGTCAAGTTTTCACTGAGCTGAAATAATTTTATTTATTATGTGACGAGGTCTGTATGTTATTTAAAGTAACTGGGCCTTTGTTTCTGGACAATGTTCTGGACAAGGATTTACAAATGTTATTTGCCTACCAGGACTTTCAAGACTTAGCTGGAGCTCAACATACCTTTGAGGGTTGGACGGTAAAATACAGTAACAGGTCATTCCAGGTGTGCAACATTTCTGTCCCCATGAATTACTTCCTCATATTGTCTTAAAAAATAGTTCAATTGTACCATGTCACCAGTGCAAAGTAATGAACTTCTACAATAACTATAAGCTCTAAAATACTCAAAATATTCTTTAATTATTTTATAGGTCATGTAAAACCCTCTCTGATTGTATGAAACATGAAAAATGATGTTGCTGCATAATAGGAATGACCCTAACAAAAGAACACCTCAACTATTTGTACTTTACTTGAATATTTCCATGATATGCTTTATAAAATGCTTTAAACTTTTACTTCACTATATGCCAGAGATATATTTTACTTTTTACTGTGCAACATTTATCTGACAGCTATAGTTACTTTGCAAATAGATTTTACATACAAAACATATTATCAGCTTCTAAAATATCATGATTTGTTTGAGACTAAAGTGCTGAACAGTATATAAAGTAGTTAAAATCAACTCTGGCTCGACCAACTTAGAACCATAGACCATATATAAAGTTAAGGACATGCTGAAGTGAGACTCACCTCGTCCAGCTCTATGAAAGAGTGTTGAGTGCAGTTGAGACACTCTCCCTGATCGGGCTGGGCAAAGCGACATCTTACCCTGTCACCATCCAGGTCTTTGACTGACAAACTGAAATCGTGAGGGCAGTTCACACGGGCCCTGATCACAGAAACATAGATACAATCAGCCCCTCAAATCACAAATAGAGCCACAACAAAGTTGAGAAGTGAACTTATTGATATTGTCAATGTCAAATATCTCTACAACAAAAAAAAAAAGGTGTAACGTTAACATATTACAGTATTTAGTGAGGTGCTGGCTATTTCTTGGAAATGGCCGGTAACTTCCTGGAGTCTCCGCTGGTTGTCTGGCAACTAGTCCAACTCATAAACTCCCCTGTAAAACGCTGAATTTATATTGTGTGTGTGTGTGTGTGTGTGTGTGTGTGTGTGTGTGTGTGTGTGTGTGTGTGTGTGTGTGCGCGTGTGAGAGAGATACCTTAGTGGAGGAGGGAGAGCGACAAAAGCAGGTTGGTTGAGTCTCCCACTGTTTGCCCGGAGACGTGGTCCTGCTTTCACTGACACATAAAATTCTGTGTTGGACCTAAACAATTGAGAAAAAAACAGTGTATTAGAGGAAATTAAGCTACTTGAGGTAGCCTGATTCAAATCATCACATCAAATGCCCCATGTTATACACTAAGTAGTATAACAGAAGCCTGGAGGACATGTTCCACACAGACAATACTCAATACATTATACCTAAAGGCAGATTACCACAGGAATGTTAAAGTGCTCATATCATGCTCATTTTCAGGTTCATAATTGGTTTCATTTTCAAAAAACATCATATTTTTGTTGTACTGCACATTGCTTCAGCTCCTCTTTTCACCCTGTGTGTTGAGCTCTCCGTTTTAGCTAAAGAGTGAGGCATCTCACTTCTGTACCATCTTAGGGAGTCGCACATGCAGAGTAAGTACTGCTAGCTTGTCAGTTGCAGAGTATGCAAGCATTTAAAAAGTGTACCTCCTATGGGCAGACTGTAGGCTAACAAGCCATCACCTCCCATTAGCATCCCATTGACTACCATTCATTTTGGCGTCACTTTGACAGCGAATAACTTTACATCTGAAGCGTTTAAAGACTATTTGTCCATTGTTTATTTCTAAAGAGTATGAGGGCAGGAGTGCCACGCTAGCAGCTAGACAAGCATTATAACGTGTGTTACAAAGTGACGCACGTGCATCATGGAAGTAAAGGCTGGACTACAATAGAGCTTTTTGGAGCAGTTTGTGAACAGTGTTTTCTGTTGGAGATGGTAAGTCCCTTTGGGGTGGACTTTGGACTTTTTCAGTTTGTAAACCTATAACATGCACAAAAAAGATATATAACACTATAAAGGAAAAGGAAATTGCCAAATAATAATATGACCACTTTAAAGAATGTTAGAAGAAATGGGACACTAATCAGAGTAAGTGACATTTTAAGATAATCATGCACAAGCATTTTTGTCATTACACACATAAAAAATTAGGGATAGACCTATTATCGGGCCGTTTTTTGGCAGTTTGTAGATTATCTGTATCAGCGTTTTATTTGCCTAATAACCAATAAAGTCAATTGATTAAAAAGTGAGCTACTTTGACTCCACTACATATCTGTGTCTGTCCCTCTGCTTCAGTTTCACTCACCACTGAGTCTGACTTAATGCCCCGCCCAAGACACTATTTGACTATCTTTTACTGTGTATTATGTTGAAAGTTTATAATTTATTAAATAATTGGTAAAAGCATTTAAACAAAGTTTGTGTTGGAGTTTGTAACATTCCAAAATCTTAATGGAAATGCATATTGGTTCCAAATATTGGTTATCGGTTTCACTAACTACTAATAATCTGTATTAGCCTTGAAAAAACAGTATCGGTCGATCCCTATTAAAAATCTCTTACAAATGTGAAAAATAAATTACCATAATCAGTCAATCTGTATATCTAGCAACATAATTATGAAAACTGAAGCTTATAAGACATTTTTGTAAAAGTTATTATTTTTATTATCTATTATTATCTATTTATATTCTTGAGTGAAACTGAAATTGCCTGTTTATGTATATAAAATAACAAAGCCAGTAAGGAAGTAAGCAACCATTGCAAGACAATGTATGTAGGTCTCATACCCTAAAGTTATGGTGGCGTTGTAATTACTGGGGACAGTTTTCTGCCACTGGCGGACACACCAGCCAGGGTTGGGTTTACTGCCGTTGAAAGGTGATGAGGTAGTGTGAACCACACAGTCCTCCCCCTCAGCACACAGTCCAGACAGAGTTGGACAAGGAATGGGAGCGATGACACTGAAATAAGCTCGCACCTGCAAGAAGCATAGAGACAAAAATGACAAGACTTTTATGTGCTGTGACTGACGACTGAGGTCAGGATCAAGAACCTGTAGTGTGAGTGAGCTCAGTCTGTCCTAACTCACAAAAGTAAATCACTGACACTCTTGTCATTATGCAGCTCATACAGGAATTATAATACTGACTTTAGCTATACTTTGATTCTGTCTACCAAACTTAAAAAAACTACAAAAATGTCTTTTTTTTGTTCTGTACATATTTTACAGGGGTACTTACAGGTTTAATATGACCATTACATAATTAATTTACAGATTACAATGAATCATACTCAATTTTACAATGAATGGGACTCTGAATTAAATTATTTACAGGTTCTGAGTTACTTTTTTGTTAAAAAGGCAAAGACCAGGATCCTTTTAATATAGCTTAGACTGAGAAATAAGTCGTTTTGGGTTATATGTTTCCTAGCACTTCCTGTATCCATTAAATGTCAAAGTAAGTGATGAATAAGAAAAATGAAGGATTCCTTTTAAAATGTGTAAAAGGCCTTTTAATAGGTTTCAGTTAAAAGAAATTAAATAATATAATTAAATATATAATAAGCGCTTTTACATAGTACAAGAACCATTCACACACATTCACACACTGTGGCCGAGGCTGCCGTACAAGGTGCCAGCAGCTCATTGGATAAACATGCACACACATTTATGGGAGCAATTCGGGGTTCAGTGTCTTGCCCAAGGACACTTTGACATGGGATGCAGGGCCAGGGACCGAACCACCAACCTTTCGATTGATAGGTGACTGTACAGTACCACCTGAGCGCCAGCTTTGGTAGTGAAATAAAATCAACATGGAAATTGTGAGAAATATCCAACAAGTTCCTAGTATGGATGGTTTCAAAACATAGTTTAAAACTACGTTTTTCTAGGTGCAAATAACATAATGTTGATGACAGTTGACGACAGAAAAATGTTTTGTGTTAGTTTACTGTCACCTCAGATGGCCCAGAAGCCTCAATAAATAATAGAAATCTGAGAATAGAAATGTGTAATAAGGGCTATCTAGTGCCAATAGAGTTTGGACTTGAAGACACTAACAAAAAATTTGTTTTGGGGAAGAGAAAAAACATTGCCCACCGTATTCCCTCCATCAATGTCCAGGGGCACAACGTGGACCGTCAGTCCCAGAGAAGAGGCTTGGCAGGGGGGGCCTAAAAGGACCAGAGTCAGACTCAGCGACAGGATGCTCAGTTTGAATGTGTCTAGCATCTCAGCTCCTCAGTCAGACAGGAAGTCTAAACCTTCGGGAAATACAGACAGAAAGGTTAAGCAGCCTCAGGCTCATAATAGGATGTTAAAGTTGCTGAACATCAATGAGCTGACAAGTGTTTTTATGCAATTAACATACTCAGCATAACGAGTCCTGAAACCTGAAAGAAGGCTGTTATTTGACATCTTTGAGAGTGACTGTGGTGTGACATTGTGGAAACTGGAATCATAGTTATTATTATTATTATTATAGTATTGAGAAAAACAAACATCAAAACTCAAAACTCACCACAGTAGTAGTTAAGATGTATTGATGTATTATTTTGCAGAACAACGTGACTAATAATTAAGCATCCTTAGGATTTGATATAAGATATATATTAACTGAAAGAGCATGTCA
The DNA here is from genome assembly GCA_023631565.1 of Gymnocephalus cernua. NCBI lineage: Eukaryota > Metazoa > Chordata > Actinopteri > Perciformes > Percidae > Gymnocephalus > Gymnocephalus cernua. The sequence continues at coordinate 15,497,840 of CM042426.1, read as the reverse complement.
TTATTTCAGTCAGAACAGTCACAAGGTTTAAACAAGTTATTTCAACATATGTATCCACAAGAGCGTAAAACTACATGCTAATGTAGGAGAAGGAGCAAGGTGTAGTGAGTTGCACTGCATGTACGTGAGCCACCCTGTTGAATGAGAGGAAACATGACTATTAAATGACTTTCGTGCCAGGCTGAACTACGCTATCATATCTCATATTATGTTTCAAGATATTTTCACTAGTGAAGCAAGATATTTGAGAAAAGTTGACACACCGGAACAAAAATAAATTAAGTATGCAAAAAGACAGATACAGTTAGAGTTTATGTATGTGGGCTTGTGTGTGATAGACAGACATTTTTTTAGCTTTTATTTTAGCATTTCTTTACATAATTTAGGAAATCCACAAGCATAAACACAGATTATTGTGGTTCAGTCTTAAATCTTTAATAAAACCTTGGCTCTCCCTACCTGTATCAGTGGAGGATTAAGCACAAAAAACCCCAACCTTCTAGATTTGTTGGTTTTGTGTTGTAAATGTCAACATTTCACTGTTCCTTCACAGTTTTTTCATATGCAGGTCCGCTGCAACTCTGTTCTTTTAAATCGAGGCTAAAGACTATTCCGTTAACTAATACAACTTTTATTCTTGTATTTTATAACTTTCTTGTTCTTTTTTTTTAGCTAGTTTGTATTGTTTATTTTCTTTAATGACAGTTTTTGAATGATTTTATTGTCTTTTTAATGTTTCATGTAAAGCACTTTGAATTGCCTTGTTGCTGAAATGTGCTATAGAAATAAAGTTGCTTTGCCTCAAAGGTCCAATGTGTGGAAATTTCTCCCATCTAGCATTGAGATCATATATCGCAATCAAATCTCTTGCGCCATGCAGTTCAAAGTACGTATTACATCTACGGTAGCCTTCACGCTTCAAAAAGCCAGTCTCTTGCTCTTTTCAATATCCTTTTTCTTTTTCTGGGCAAAGAAGAAGACTCCTGATCCTGAAATTTGGATTTTGAATACATGTGGTCCTCCATGTTTCCTTCTTCAAACTTGCCGGGGCCGGGAAGCGATGATACCCATTAGCAGCATTAGCAGCAGCTGTGAGTTTATCACGTGACAGCGAAAACGTGAAAGGCGGAGCAGTATGTCCTGTATGTCCCTTACCGGCTAAAGTAATTCAAGATGGTGCATGAATATGGAGCGTCTACCACCGTTCATGTGAATGCAAATGTAAAATTTCAAGCCAAAAGGAATACTTGGAATTGATGGTGGTGGTAAATATTCATGAAAAAAGACAAGTTTGTGAAGGCGCCACACAGATTTTGATAACGAACAACTAAAGACGTTACACACTGGACCTTTAAACTCTTAATCAACCATCTCTAGGATGTTCCTGACAGAAGTCCCCATTAATGGCTGTGCAACTCTTGTTTCATTAACAAGTATTTAAAGAAACATTCACAAACCACATATGATCACTAAATGCTGGAGGAGGCTGGGGATGTAAAGGGAAATACATTGCACAGCAGTAGGTAGTGCAGGAGTGTTGAGGAGCAGTGTGAGTATTAGTTTGCATAATGAAATGATGAGGTGTAGACCGCCTCGTTAAATAAGACATTTATGATTGGACATTACAGCGAACATGCAACTGGAAAAGACTGCCGTACCAAGCTGAACTAAGGTTACATGATGCTTAATATCATATCTAATGATATATTTTTTTTAAGCTTCCATACGTGAAGCCGGGCGTACCCAACAAATTATTAACCAGAGGTAGACACAAAAGAACAAACGTACATTAACCCTTGTGTTGTCATCCCGTCCACCATGAACTTGTCTTGTTCAATGCTTCTGACGCTTTTTTAAAACGTTTTTTCACTTGTTTTAACGCTTTCTTTGTACCTGATCAATAAACCTAATGTAATTCACATTATACCTAATTTGAGTTAAAACAAAGCAGAAATTATGAATTATTTTGACTAATAGTTAAGATCAGAGGATGTTGAGTGGATCACAGACTGATATATGTCAAAGTTTAGTCAGGATAATGTTTTAAAACCATTTAAAAAATGTTTTCAAATGCTATAAAATTGAATAAAATGCAATGAAAGTAATCATTAAGTTTACCTGCTAAGAATGTTGCATGGTTTCTATACAACGTACATCCATGCAAGTTTTTCTTGCGCAATTTGGTTTGACCCGAGGACAACACAAGGGTTAAGACACGACAACAAAAGTAGTAAACAGACACAAATAAGGTTTAAGAATTAGTGTTCCACATCAATACCTCAATGAAGGAGATTGCTCCATGAGTGTCTCCATTATAGAAAGGCATTGTGGCCTAACATTTCAAATGCATTTCTTTAAGCTCGTGGAATTATTTGGCAAATTTACAAATAAAAACCCGGATTTTTGTGGTACAAAGAGGCAGTTAAAGGGTTCAAATCCTAAATTTTAAATACAACCTCAGCGCTCCAACTCTATAATTAATAATCTTGTTTTGGTCTGTCTGTTGGTTGTGAGTTTTAAATGTCTGTATTTCAGCCTATTCTGTTCTTTCAGTAACTGCCTTTCTTTTTTTCTTAAACTCTTCTTAATTGATAACCAACAGGATGTTCCTCACATGGTTGTGCAAAGGGTGTTTCTTTTACGTTTCTTCTTCTATAGCTAGAAGCCGTTTGCTGATTTAAGACATGGGTTTAAAAGAGGAAGTGATGAGTTTTATAATGTGTCTCTTTTTGGATTGATCTTGTGAAACTAAACCTGTATCATCTTTGAATCACTTCTTACAAACACATTTTAATTGATTTGCCTTTATATCGTTCCCTACTACTGTTGTACATTGTCCATATTATGCTCATCCTATCTTTAATGTTTGTAATTAACTAATAAATATCATGCCTTGCCATTGCATGCCTTGATCAAGCACAAAAGGGGCTGTTACTGTGGAGCTCTGAACCAATCAGGGGCACAAAAGAAAGTTTCACTTTCTCCAGGGCCAGCAAGAAACATTTCCATCCATGCATCCATTTTCAATTTATAGAAAATAAGCCTAGTACAAGTTCTGTACTGGGATTTTGACATTTCTATTGTTTACATTAGAAAAGGCTGATAACATGGGCCCATTGTATATTTTCACCAGGTTAATCCGGCCCTGATCTTATGTAAATCTGGCCCTGTTCCCATGTAATAAGATGTGCGATGTCTGAATATTATCTGCAAATGTTGTACATTCAATAGTTTTATACTTCTAACCAACGTAAGTGATTCAGATGTTGACACATCATGAGGCAGTAATATCATGATGAAAGTGAAAGGTTAAAATGGTCCAATGTTTTGGTATGCCGAGCATTCAACAAAATGTTCAAGGATGTTTTTTTAATTCACCCTTAGTTAAAACACTAGCTGGCCTTCACGTTGTGCAACACCTTAAGCTTTTAGCAGCTTTAACACACACCATTTTGATTTGTTTTCATAATCCAGCACTTGTTCTATTTAAGTTTCCGTCGTACAATCATGCTTTTTTAAAAGACTTGAAATCTTGCCTTATTAGGTTTGGTAGATCAGGAAAGTTTATTTACTTTAAGTTCTGTGCATTACTACAAGTATGTCTGTAAGACCACTAATTATGTGCTTAAAATGTAAGTTTGGTAATGTTATCCAATGTAGGTGTGTAAAATGAGTACTGAAACCTAATCACCAAAACCCAAATCATATAAACAGACCAATTCTGCCATCTTCGTGGCTTAAACTATGAAATGTGGTTGACTCAAATCTCCACAGCATTCATGGAATAAACAGACGGAACACAACAAACAAAAGAAAACATTACTGAATACGGAAGTGAAATAAATCCTTAATTACCTTGAGCCACACTTCGTTTCTAAAGCTTTGAAGTCCCACCTAGTAGTAAGGTTTTGTATGGAGTTTTCAGTAAATGTGTTCGCGTACAAGCCTGATGAAGGCGGAGCGCAGCCAAATTCAGGCAGAGGTAGAATGGTGTTTAACTGGCTAGACCAGAGATGACAAAAGAGGCATAACAAAAAGTTACGCCTCAAGGAGGAGGGAATTGTGAAATTGACAGGAATAATACCAGTTTACCCTAACTGCTTCCTACATACAAACATAGCTTCCAGTCAAAATGCCTTGTAGTGTTTCTTTTGTGTCTCTGACACCTGTGGAAACGTCAAATCTGTTAAAGACAGAAACAGCATAACAAAAACAAAATGTATTGACTGAGATTTTTATTCATTGAAAAAGCAAAAGATTATATTCTGAGGAATGATAGTACAATGGTCTTTATCAAGTTCTACCCTTAACCCCATCCAAATAGTGTTGATAAAAAAAAAGAATTGTGGTCCTTTCCTGCTAAAAAGTGCCCATGGTCCTTTCTAGCAGTCACATGATATTACTCAGCAATACCAAAACTAATTAAGACATTAAACATTTTGTTTCCCTTTTTGGTCAAATTTCTAGTAAATATTAAGACTATTTCACATCAACTCCACACCAACATTAGCATCAATCACCATGTAGGTTTGGTCAGAAAACAGACACGAGTTAATCCCAGCCTAAGAGAGGAAAGGTGTCCATTCAGGAGCAAGGTCCCTGGAGTTCGGTCAGATTAGGAGGAGAGGGAAGGCCTAGTGCTCTGGACCTTCTTTCAGGTAGTTTGAAAAAAGAAGGCAGCCCGATAACTCCTTATACTTCCTGCCAATGCCGGAGATGCCAAATCTGTCCATTACTGGCCGTTTTTAACATTGAGCATTTTCTCCTGTGAAAAAGAAAAAAAAGGCAGTCAGAAAACACAGCTTTTCAAACATCTTGCATACATTTAATAATCTCTATACTGGCAGCAAGAAAACAGTGTCATTAGTAAAAAAAAAAATAAAATCACTTACTTTGATCATGGTTTCCAGCTTGATGGCGTCAGCAGCGAACTTGCGGATGCCGTCAGACAGTTTTTCCACGGCCATGCGGTCCTCGTTGTGCTGCCAGCGGAAATCTTTCTCATCTAGGTGGATCTTCTCCAGATCACAGGCCTTTGCTGCAAAAACAAACCATCAAGGTGGATTAATTCTTCATGACTATCATTTTACATGGGCTCGGGCTTGTGCTCCGGGTTGCGCGGTAGCCTAAATGAGCGGTCAGGTGATGAGTTTCGATTAGCTCGAAAATGGATGCTGAGGAGGTGAAACGGAGGCTGGCCTCTGGAGGACTTTTTATTTCTTTGTTCCAAATTCCAAGTGGCCTATAGTCTACGTTAGTCATGAATAAATGATGTAAAATGTCAGGCTGTAAATGGGTTCAGGCTTTTAAAAAGCTGTCAATCAAAATGTACCTTGTTGGGCCAAGTTAATAATAGACAATTCTTTCCTTTTTATACTTCTAATAAGAGACCTTCCAATACCATTTTTCCTGTAAAAGAACATACCATATTTTCCGGACTATAAGTCACACTTTTTTGGTCATTTGGCTGGTCCTGCGACTTATAGTCAGGTGCGACTTATCAAAATTAATTTGACATGAACCATGAGAAATTAACCAAGAGAAAACATTACCGTCTACAACAGCACAACGTCCTGTGTCGCCACAAGCAACCACTGTTTAGAGCAGCGAAGAAGAAGGCGCGCGCTACCAGTATGTCCGCTGTTCTCCGTTAATATTTCAGTTAACAGTTTTCCAGTTGTTTTCAGTTCATGTTTTCAGGGGTAGCTAGGCTACAGGAGCACTGAGCAGCATAGAGCGCCCTTGCGGCTGTAGACGGTAATGTTTTCTCTTGGTTCTAAACAAATGCGACTTATAGTCCAGTGCAACTTTTTTTCCTTGTCATGACGCATTTTTGGACTGACGCGACTTCTACTCAGGAGCGACTTAAATGCCGAAATACGTTAGATAAATAAATCTAGAAATACATTTTAAAAACCTGTGCAGCCAATTTAGTAAAATAACATTTACATTTTTAAATAGTGCAGTAGCAATATAAACAGTGACCTAAAATTAGCAACATCCCTCGAAACTGAAGAGAAATATATTAAATCATAAAATCCGATATTGAGGAAACTTGCTAAGTTGAATGACTTTCTTCTCGTACAACAATGCTGAAGCCAGTATTTTCTCTATTCTCCGATACCAACATTTTAGCCAGTATTGAAGGCTTTTTCTATGCTCTAAAAGAAACCGACAGTATTTTGCAGGAAGGCAGCCTTTGGATCAGAGAACAGTACCTTTCTCTACATTGAGCATCTCTGTGACGGTGCTGTGGTCCTGGCTTAGCTCTGCTAGCAGTCCAGGGGAGATGGTGAGCAGATCACAGCCTGTCAGGGCTTTCACTTCCCCCGTGTTTCTGAAGGAGGCTCCCATCACCACAGTGCTGTAGCCAAACTTCTTGTAGTAGTTGTAAATTTTGGTCACACTCAGCACACCTAGGGAAAGAAGAGACACAGTTGAAGCCTAAATGCATTAAATGCCAAACATGCCAGCATCTGTGGTGCCAGACTTGACTAGTAGTTCCATTTAAGTTAAACCAAGCCTAATCAAAGTTCAAACAGAAGGCTGTTTAAAGGACATATCGTTTTAAATCTGTGGGGCCTCCTTTTCGTTTTGTCCATCAGGACACAAAACCTCACGCCACAAAAACTGTTTTTACCAACAACACCCCGGACCCCCACTGACACTGACTCTTAAAAAACAGTGCATGTATTTAGTGTATCAATTAAAACCTGCATCTTTCAGTTTACCTTCCACCCCTAGGTGTCGAAACATTAACCAAGACAACAAGACTACCTCCCCATTAAGGGTGGGAATCACCACAGGCCCCATGGTGACATTATCACAATACTTATGTCATGATACAATATTATTGCATCCATCCTACAAATCAGAATCCAATCCTGTAGTCATGAAGAGGGCAAAACATTTCTTTTTTTACAGTAACTTGCTTGTAACACCTTGTCTTACGCTGCTACTTACTACTGACTAATTTCCGCTTATACTTATTTTCCACATTAATTAACGTTTCATAACACTTAGGATGGCCCTTATTACCTGGGTCTTCGTGTGGCTCGTAGCTTGTGCGGCCTGTATTCTCCTTGTGCCAGTCCAGGATGCGTCCAACGAAGGGTGATATAAGTGTGACCTTTCCTTCTGCACAGGCCACAGCCTGAGCAAAAGAGAACAGCAGGGTCATGTTGCAGTGAACACCGTGCTTCTCCTCGAGTTCCCTGTACAAAAAACACCAAAAAAAACAAATACATATGTCTAGATATAAACCTGCATTCTTCCCCTGCTTCCCATTTCAACCAGAACCTCCTCAAAAAAAGGTGGGAAATCAAGCCACATAATATACAAATATGAGACAATACAGTTTTCTCAGGGTGCAGTCTTTTTGGTTGAGAGAAACTTCAGTAGAGCTGCAACGATTAATCGTTTAGTTGTCAACTCTTAAATTAATCGCCAACTATTTTGATAGTTCGAAAACTTTCTGATTCCAGCCTCTTAAAAGGTGAATATTTTCTTCTCTCCTCTGTTGTGGGCAAAACAAGACATCTGAGGACGTCATCTTGGGCTTTTGGGAAACACTGATCCACATTTTTCCATCATTTTCTGAACCAAACTACTAATCGATTAATCGTGAAAAAAAAAAACCAGATTAAATTGACTATTGAAACAATCGTTAGTTGCAGCCCTATACTTCAGTCTTATTATTTTGCAACTGGTTAAAATATGTTGAGTCCAGTTAACAGTGATAAAGGTCGCAGTCTAGGTAGATTTGTTGTTGTTTTTTTCCGTACGGATACCAAAACCCCAGGTATTACAGTGACATTGATGCGTAGACAGGTAAATGCACGTGTCACTCTGAAATCCATTTTGTTTGTTTAGGTCACATTATAAAGTATATAAACATATCGTCACAACTCCTTCCCTTCAATTCTTTGAATGTCTTTGTAGAGTCAACGGCTCATCAGCTCTTCCGTCATCCGTCACATTTCCCCCTCCATGTTTATACCCAACAGCAGACAGCAGCTGTATGTGTTTACCACTCGGGTGAGTGGGTTTGGCGGGTCGTGGTGGAGTTTATACACAGTGGCAACACGTGTATGCAGTTTGTCCACCATTGTCATAAAGCTGTCTCCCTGCAACAATGTGCCTTGCATATTTTGAGTGTCACAGGAATAACTTTGTTTCTAAAACCTAAGAAAAACATTTTAAAGAAAACATTTACTGCACAAGGTTTCCTCAAAGAAATATTGAATCGAGGCATTAAGCAAATGCCGCCAAAATAAAATACTGCCTTTATTCCCCGCCTGTGTTTCCCAAAGCTAACTGAAGTTAGAGTAATACAGTAGAAAACTACAATATGAATTGATTAGGGTTGCAACATTATTTTCACAGTTGATTAATATACTGAAAATTGTTTTGATTCCTTTTTAGTTTATTTATGTCTAAGCAATGGTGTATTATTTATGTCTAAGCAATGGTGTATTATTTATGTCTAAGCAATGGTGTATTATTATTATTATTATTATTATTATTATTATTATTATTATTATTATTATTATTATTATTATTATTAAAGTAAAGACGAGGGAAAGAAAGATGAAACTGGGACAGACATGATTATTGGTAGGCGAGCATATCTAACATTATATGCTCACCTGCCAGCCTGGATTCCTTCCCATGTGGATGACAGCTTGATGAGCACACGCTCCTTGTCAATGCCTGCTTCTTTGTAGAGAGCGATGAACCTCAGGGCCTTGGCAACCATTTCTTCTTTATTGAAAGATAGTCTGTAGGATGATGAGAAACAACACAGCCATTACGCATTTAAACATTTAGCTGCATGCCATCTTGAGAAACAAGTATTTTGTTTTAATAAAGAATAATTTTAATAATTTATTGGGGCGGCGGTGGCTCAGCCAGAAGAGCTCTTTTGGTCAAACAGCAAGAGCCGCGGCGTGCGCAGGACAGGGGAAATGCCATGGATGTTATACGAGAAAGGCAGCGGGAGTGAGAGGGACGGTTAAAAAGGACCATTGACATGGGACTTTTAGGGAAATGACACACCGTTTTCACTATACCTTGTTCACCACACCTGCTGTAAAAAAAATGTAACTTAAAAAATAAAAAGGAAGCACTGACGGGATGGGTGTATTTATTTGGGTGTTATGTTCAAATATCAACAATATTTCTCAACAATCGCAGACTCCACCTTAAAGTTAAAGAATGTTGTGAGTGGAGATTTGAAGTAAATTGTGTGACGGTATAACATGGACAGAAAAATATTGTAGAAGGATTACCCGTTTTAAGTGTTCTACATAAGAGTGATGACATAACCGACAACATGGTCTCTGAATATATCGGTTGTCTGCACATGGGTTAAGCTTCTCTCAGTATACGTGTTATTTTGAAAAGACGGTGAACATTTCGTAACAAGTTTCCTGTCATAGTTGGCACCTTGATATGTTGTTTGCACCTACCTGGCATCCACCTCAGTGGAGACTCTGCCTGGGACCTTCTTGAGGATCTCTAGCCCAAAACTCACAAACAGCTTGTCCATCGTGTTGGCTACCTGCTCCTCTTCAGTTCTGGACAGAGAACGTAATTATTATGAAGCTGGGTAACTTAATGTCAGAGTTACACTGAAACAGGGATTTTATGAAAAATGCCATTTTTATTTTATTGTTCATTTATCAGGGACAATACCTATAACAGTATCACAAACAGAGGCATCATACTAACACATTACAGTTAACTGCCTGCTCTAAATTAAGGAACTTTGTCAACATCTTGCACGAAGGAATCATGTACTGTGCAACATCTGCAAAAACCACAAAACAATCTTCCCTTTCTCTAGCAAATGACTTCTACTTCAGGGCTGTTTATATTTAGGTCCCTGGTGTAATTCAAACAGGTAAACAACTAAAGAATGCTTTCATTTTTTGTAAGGGGTTTGGTTTAACTCTCATTTGTGAGCAACATCTCACCCGCCTTTGGCGATGCCGTATTTAATGGCCTGATCCAACAGGTGCTGGTAGGCAGGCATCTTGGCAGCAGCCAGGATAAGAGAAGGGTTAGTGGTGGCATCTTGTGGCTTGTACTCGTCAATGGCTGCAGGACGGGAAGACAGAGGAAAGTTGTTCTTACACACAAAACCTGGTTTATCACATTCTTATCTCATACATGGGATAGTTTATGCATCAGACATCCCTAAGCCAAAGATAGAATGGTGGGAGAGTTACTAATACTTCGTAACGGATTTTGATATATATTCTTCATTTCTGGATGTTTTCTGATCCAGTAAACAACAATCTAAATAATTAACTAAATATCTTATTATCTGCAGGTGTAGGCAATGTTAAGGTTAATGAAATCTGTCAAAATGAAAATCAAAAAACATTTAGACCATTCATGATACAGACACATTTAAGCAACTTTATTACTTTAAATGCAACATTTTGGATTTATTACAACTCAACTGTTTTCTTTGAATATTATTGGTCTGTTTTGTATTAGCATTCAGTCATACATCACTGGCTGTTAGTCTATCCAAAACCTCCCCAAAAGGTGTCAATACGGACAACATTTAACCAGTTGAGTCTACAATACACTGCTGTCAGATAGAAAATGGCGCCATCTACTGTATAGAAATATTGCTGTACCATCCTCAAATCTAAAAACTTATTCAGACAGAGTCAGAAGAAGCCGATAGCTATCAAAATGTCACAAGGTCCGTATTACCGGTAATGTATAATTCCATAACATCCAGAACTCTACAAACATCCTGGAACAGTTTACAGGACTGAACTGCAGATTGTAATCTGATATGCATGAGCGGCCTTTTCATGAAGCACAGTGGTTTTATGTCAGCACTCGATTGTTTCTGCAAAGTCCAGTTGGTGCTGCTGCCAGCTCTTCAGCCTAAGAACAAAGCCTTCCCCTGTTCTGGAGCCAATTACCCCCCCCCCCTTAAAAAAAAGTCAGTGGGTTTGGACAGGATACTCGTGACCAACAGTTCAAGAAGACTCTACACAGACCCTGTTTTTGGAATACTGCTGGAATCAGCACTTGAACTGTCTTATCTCCCAACTACCTGGAGCATTTTTTTTAAACTCCCTCCCCCCCCCCCCCTTTAATAGCCATCCCAAATATATTTTCACTGACAATACATGTCATCAACTGGGCAAATATATATATATATATATATATATATATATATATATATATATATATATATATATATATATATATATATATATATATATATATATATATATATATATATATATATATATATATATATATATATATATATATCTCCTGAGGTTATAATGGAAGAATTCTTTCACTTTTTTTGTAATTAGTTGAACATGAATGTGCACCAACTACATTTACATGCACATTACGGTAAAGGTGCATCTTACTTTTTTTTGCAGTTGCAGGATTTGGTAGCATCAGGTAAATGTCCAGAGGGATGTGTAAAAGTATGTGGGGAAACATGCCATTAGCCACAAAACAAGGCAAACTTCTTTTCACATTGATGAATGTGCTTTAATTTGAATGCTAACAGCTTTCTACACAAATCATCCTCTGAGCATGGTGGTGCATCGAAATACTAGAAAAGCAATCACCAAATGAAATCAAACTTTATATTTCCAATAACCATTATTGACTAAACAAAAATGTAGGCTACTTAATACCACAGTCAGATTACTGCCTTAAAGGGATACTTCACCGCTGGAAAGCTGAATATATCTTTAAATTGGGTCACTTATGTAGCAGAAATGTGAAAAAAAGTTGGTGCCTAGGCCGAGAAAAGCCAGAAAATGTGTTTTTGGCTCATATGGATGAAAGACACCAAATCCCAGAATGCACTTCACTTCGCTGCTTTGAATCCACTCCCAAGCCACGACTACTGCTTGACAGACAGACAGTGAGGCATTCAACTCAACGTGTTTTATTGTTATTTCAACCATATACACGAAACAACGTTTCATCGTGGCTCAAGTGGTGTTACACATTTCAAATATATAAAAACGACATACGAAACAGGCTAGCTTTAGCACACACACACACGGATCCGTAAAGTTCAGCTAAGCATAACAGCATTAGGCTTGGTGGGCTGTAAAAACCGAGCATAAACACAGCCGTGAATTCGCGTGGAATGTCAAATGGTCGCCATGTAGTCACAAACTCCAGCAGTTAGCAGTTAGTTGGATACAAATCACCACATTTCTGCACCAGTCCGTGTTAACACAGCCCACCTTCATACAGAGCATCTCTAGATCGGATCGTCGGAGGGCTAGCAGGCCTGGTAGCTGGACAGTCCGGTTAACTGTTGTTCAGCCATGTTTCCACGAAAGCAAAAAACACAGTCTCTGAACTCGCGTTGGGAGCATAGTCCAGTTTGTTGTTTAATGAACGGACACTTGCAATCAGGATTGATGGGACAGGTGGCTGGCTAGCGTTAGCTTCCCACCTAGCCGACGAGGATGTCCCCTACCCGGCTCAGGTATCGAGCGAGACCGCTGGTCCCCGTGCTGCTCTCAGTGCAGGCGAAGCTCTTGTAGTGTGCCGATTATTCAGTCTGTAATAACGTTCCCTGTATATTCTCCGATCTGTACCGATGTATCCCGGTGGTACACGTGCGGTTGAATGCACATAATTGTTGTAAAAGTTTGCTGCTGAGAAGATAGAGCAGAGCCCTGTTTAGCGAGGATTCAAGATGGCTGACATTTCGTTTTTTTCCCGGCTGAGATCGGCTCGCTTCGGGTGATGGGCCGGTTTAAAACATGCGGAAGTAGGTCCTACTGCTGGCTGTAGTCTTTTGCTCTGGCCAAAAAATCTTCCGATGGCGCAAAAATCGTCATTTTACGTCATCGGAAGATTTTTTCCAGACCCCCCAATGCAGATATCTCCTGTCTCAGGGGGATATGAGGGAGGGACGCACGGTCATTCATAAATACTACCAGGTTTCTACCGATACAAAGCTGAATGCTAAATCGGAGAAGTATCCCTTTAATCGATATATTATATAGTGCACATAAGCCTTTCATCTGCCCAAAGCAGTAGGTAACAATTATCTATCTCATGAGGAATATTCTCAAAATGAATGGCTTCTTTAAACCATCAATAACCATGTAGGCTAAATCAGTTACCCAAGCAGCCTTGTGCCCACTCAGCCCCCTTTATTTACTTTCAAGCTATTCTAGAGAATTAGGGGTGTAAGGAAAAAAAATGTATAGTGCTGCTGCGTTTGCAGATAGTTTTTTCCCGGCATTACAGACAGGCAGCTCTGTGTTGCTGGAGATGCTGCAGTTCACGTGCAGACCATACACTGCCCCTCCACCATTAGCACCATGGCAGTCTTAAAGCATAAATCTCACCAAAATACAACCTAGGGTCTTTTTGTGAATGTACACGAGTCAAACTTTAGTTTAAAGCATATTTAGGACAGAATCGCCACTTTTAATATTTGCTGTATTCTCGTTTTTCGGTCAAATGGCCTTTTGAATGGGAGAGCTAGGGGCACTTTTATACTAGCCTCAAAATAGCCATTTTTAAACACTAAGAAGGCTCGACACAACATGAAACTTTGCTCGAAGTATCTCCAGGGGCTCTACACATTAACGCAAGCATTGAGAACATTGTTTGTGGACACAGAGTTTACTAAAACAGGTTTTGAACAACTCACCGTAGCTCTTCTTGTTTCCGGTTGCTGCCATCTCGGCAGTCAAAACGAGTCAATATCACAACAAGTAGCAAAAGATTTAGTATATCACTTGTGCACCGGTGTAGTTAATGTGTAGAGCACCTGGAGATACTTTGAGCAAAGATTCATGTTGTGTTGAGACTTCTTAGTGTGTCAAAAATAGCCATTTTGAGGCTAGCATAAAAGTGCCCCTAGCTCTCCCATTCAAAAGGCCATTTGACCGAAAAACGAGAATACGGTAAATGTTAAGTGGCACTTCCGTCCTAAATATGCTTTTAAACTAAAGTTTGACTCACGTACAGTCACAAAAAGACCCTAGTTGTATTTTGGCGAGAGTTACACTTTAAATTACAAATCAAGCACCTTATTTCAATGGCTACTTTTCAGGTTTATTGTTTTCTTAAATTATTTAAATGTGTTGACAAAGGACATTTTGTGATGACCTGATTATATCAGTCTTATAATATGTCAGCAAGCAATGCATAGCTAATCAAGGCTGTGTTGTAGATGTTGATGAAATCCTTTTACCCTTGTACAGTTAACCATATGCAGTGCACCCATCCATATGATGCACATTGCACACAAATTTGGGTGATATGAATGTAAGATGATTGCAGAAGTGACATTGATCTGTGTTTTGGTTTATTATTTTTAAAGAAATGGCACAGCAGATTCCAAAAGCAAATCCAGTGTGGCAGTGTTTACATTTTTATGATGTAAATTGAGGGAGCAAAAGCAGTATCGGCTCAAGAAAATCGGCAGCCAGGCTAAGGTTGATGAAGAAAATAAAAATCGGCACTAAGAAAATCCATATCGGTCGATCCCTACTAAGAACCTGTGAACCACAATTCCAAACTGGCAGTTTGATTTTCTGTGTACTGAATTGTTTACCTAAAGTAAATTTTACTTTTATGCACATCATGTCTTTTTTATTTATTTATTTTTTTTTTTAAATATTAGTTTTTCTAAAATGATACTTTAAAAAAATCCCACTATATCGCCTTACGCACAGTATCGAAATATTGCATATATTGAATCGTGACCCATGTATCGTGATACGTATTGTATCGCCAGATTCTTGCCAACAGTTATAGAGAATCCCCCCCCCCCCCCCATTACATAAGTGAAGCAAGAGTGTGGTGTTACACCATGTTTGACCACGTTCTTGCATTTCTTATGTGAAAGAGACGCGATGCTGCTTGACTTTGACATGTCGACACTTAGCCTACACCCAGTGAAACCTGAGAAATCTTATAACATTCATGCAATACTTAGATTTTAAAACCGAGCATCTAAAAAAGATAAGAAAGAAGCCAATGGCTGCGTACATCTTAAGTAACCACTCTTCTGATCACAACTTGTTTTTTTTAATGACTGTGCTGATAGGAGGTATTCACAAATTGTGAGAGATGATTTGATTCATTCATCCTTCATTGGCAGACACTGTTGATGTGATGATGATGATGATTCTTTTTATCGTTTAATTTGCAAGTTTTTATAAATTGTTTTTAAATGCCAGAAGAATTGTACGGTATTGTAACGGTGCTTCTGCTAAATAGCCTCGGCAAGAAACTTGTTTTGGTGGAACGTGTACGTTCAAAGGTTTGTTTTAGTCGTGCGAGAGAAAACACAGATTGGACAGATAGTGTAGCTAGCTGTCTGGATTTACCCTGCAGAGATCAGAGGAGCAGTTAACTACAGTATAGTCCCCATAAATCGACCAAAGTTTAAAATCCCAACACAAAGAAAGCATCTGGCCGAAATGACTCATTCATTAGAAAAACGTACAGTAAAGCAACAGTACAGCAAGTATGCAATTTAGCAAAAGACGTACCAACATTATAAAGTGTATGCAAACGGCCACCACTCTTGGTGTGTAACACTATCAGCTTTCCAGAATCAGGCCTGGCTGTCACACAGACCAGTTTTGTCATGTCATCCTGAGTCTGCAACCTCTGGATGAGGAACTATTGGGTTTTCGTCACAATGCAATTGCATTACCGCACACATTTCCTCATTCTGACCCATTGAGAAACATCCCCTTTATGTCACCTTTACCTCTGTGACATGAAAGGGACAAATCAGGAAGAAACACTTTCAACACCCTCTTGCCCAACTCTGGGTGCACAGCAGTTAGTTTCGACACCACAGCTTCTTATATTTTCAGTTTTCACCACGTACAAGTTGTATCTAGTTTCAAGTCAAGCCAACTCTGAGGTTGTTAAAAGGCTAATGTAAACTAAATATGTGCATTCTTAGCTAATTGAATAAGCACAACACGTCACGTAAATTAGTAACGTTACCGTAGTTTACTAGTGGAAGTAACGTTAACCGGATTATCAGATTGTCAACTTCAGTAGCTAGCTAGTTACCAAGTTAACTATCGTAAAACCTGATAGGAATTGGTTAGCCTGACAGTAAGATAGCTAACGTAAGTCTATCGGATAAATCAGACTATGCTAAGATTTGAGGCTCACACTTTGACACGGCGGCCACTCACTCTAAAGCTGCATCCTTCTTGGCTAGTTAGTTAGCATGCTAACCAGCTAACATTAGCATTTGTTTAAAAGTAGGGGCTCTTACCGTTAAAATCCCCGGTGTCTGCCACCACCACAGTGTGTTTCTTCAGTTGGTTCAGCGCTGACTCCATTTTTCGCCGTTTGTCTGGTGACACAGTGGACATGATGAGAGACTGGGACCCTTTTATACACAGAAAACACGTGAGAGCAGGCGGAATGTCAGAGAGACGGGAGCGCGCAACGCAAGAAGAAAAGAGTCAGCGGGAGCGCGCTCTGCACAGAAGACTTCCAGGAGCTCGTGCAGAATTGATTAGTAACTTTTCTCTCTCTCTGCTGTAGGAAAAAAGAATTACCTATTTCAATATAATAGGCTATATAACATTGCATTATAATCAGTGATGCATGCATAAGCATTGATGGTAAAGGTGGGGTTACATTTAATATATCCATTTAATATAATATATAGAAAATTTGACATGGGGTGGCAAAGGGGTGGCGAAAGGTCTTGGCAGTGTGACGTTGGAAGACGGTACATGGAAAAACCCATATGTAAATGGCTTGTGTGGCATAGAGGAAAAACTGTCAAACTGCATAACATAATTCTATCACTTGTTTGACCTTTTGTTTGATCATAATTACTGATATTATAAGACAAATAGAATAGAATGTGTCTTATTTTATCAGTAATTATGATGAAACAAAAGGTCAAACCAAAGAAACTGTAGAACATCATTAGATAATCTATTTATATACTGCATGTAGGACAATTCACAAACATGTCATGTCACTCGGTGACATGACATATTTGTAAAATGCACACACTACATTCACATATGCACACACATGATTCATACATGCGCACACACATGATTCATAAATGCACACTATTTATGAATCATGTGTGTGCATGTATGAATCCTGTGTGTATATTTATGAATCGTGTGTGCATGTATGAATCCTGTGTGTGCATATGTGAATGTAGTGTGTGCATTTATCTTTATTGAGACTCTTTTAGCTCCATAAAGTGTCGCTCCCCGTGTGAAAAGCCCTTTATTCCCACAATGGGGGAATTCTCACTGTTGCAGCAGCAAGGGATAGGGATAGCTTCATATTTCGCTTCCTTTACGACAACTTTTAACATGTACAAGATAAACATGAGCAGGGACTTTTCAAATCCAACATAAAAAGTATTGGACAATTTGAATAAAAGTAAAAAAAAAGCTTTATTGTGGTAAATGCATATCTTAAATAATAGGTAGTTGCTGAGCGCACAAGGTTATTGGAGTTAGAGAAAATGGTGTCCCAACTGGCGCATACTTATGTGTACCGCTCTTGTACAAATAAATCCATCTTTTTCCTTTCCATAACCATTTGGATTGAAAACATAAGAATACATGTTGTTGTTGTTGTCATGATGACACACTATGAATACTGGGACCCAACTTTAGTTCTGACACAAATTCACTCAGACAGCAGTTTGTATCAGAGTCATTTGACTGTGACAATCCAAAGGTGCACATTGTAACAAGAGAAAAAACACTGGTCCAGCAGAATACAACGTTGGAAAACATGGAATTCAACGGCAGAGAGACTGAACTGCAAATTAATTTCTACCTCAGTTCACTTGAAGAACAGGTACGGTGTGAACTTAAGGACAACGAGGCGAGGCTCACCCAAAGTGAATCTGAGGGAAGAGTTCACCTGATAAAGAGGACTTGCTGGCTAATCTCCTTGATCAGCTCCAACAACAGAGAGAGGGCAGCAGTGAGAAAACGCTGATGCAGAGGGAGATGTGTGACTTGAAAGTTCAGCTGGCTGAACGTGTCCCCTCCCCACCCAGGGAAACAGAGTATCTGAAATCCCAGCTGGGAAAAACTGCACAAAAAAAGCAACTTGCTGCGAAAAGCCCAAAAAGATCTTGTTTTATTGTTATTTCAACCATATACACGAAACGTTTCATCGTGGCTCAAGTGGTGTTACATATTTAAAATATATAAAAACGACATTATATAAAAACGACATACGAAACAGGCTACATTTAGTGCACACACACATTATAGGCTCCGTAAAGTTCAGCTAAGCATACTAGCATTAGGCTTGGTGGGCTGTAAACACCGAGTATAAACACAGCCGTGAATTAGCGTGGAATGTCGAATGGTCGCCATGTAACAGTCACAAACTCCAGCAGTTAGCAGTTAGTTGGATACAAATCACCCCATGTCTGCACCAGTCCGTGTTAACACAGCCCACCTTCATACAGAGCATCTCTAGCTTGGATCGTCGAAGGGCTAGCAGGCCTGGTAGCTGGACAGTCGGTACGCTGTTGTTCAGCCATGTTTCCACGAAAACAAAAAACACAGTTTCTGAACTCGTGTTGGGAGTTTTGTTGAAGTTAGATGTCGTCCAGTTTGTTGTTTAATGAATGGACACTTGCAATCAGGATTGATGGGACAGGTGGCCGGCTAGCGTTAGCTTCCCACCTAGCCGATGAGGATGTCCACTTCCCTGGCTCGGGGCATCGAGCGAGTCTGCTGGTCTCCGTGCTGCTCTCCGTGCTGCTCTCCGTGCTGCTCTCCGTGCTGTTCTCTGTGCACGCGAAGCTCTCGTAGTGTGCCGATTATTCCCTCTGTAGTAACGTTCCCTGCATATTCTCCGATCTGTAGCAATGTATCCCGGTGGTACACGTGTGCGGTAGTTTGAAAGCACATAATTTTGTAAAAGTTTGCTGCTGAGAAGAGAGAGCCCTGTTTAGCGAAGATTCAAGATGGCTGACATTTCGTTTTTTTCTGGCTGAGATCGGCTCGCTTCGGGTGATGGGCGGGTTGAAAACATGCGGAAGTAGCTCCTACTACTGGCTGTAGTCCTTTGCCTCTGGCCAAACATTCCTCCAATGACGCAAAAATCGCCATTTTGCGTCATTGGAGGAATGTTTTCCATACCCCAATGCAGAGATCTCCCCTCTCAGGGGGACATGAGGGAGGGAAGCACAGTCATTCAGAAATACTACCAGGTTTCTACTGATACAAAGCTGAATGCTAAATCGGTGAAGTATCCCTTTAACTGCCTTAACCAACCCTGTACTTAGTGATACCAGATATACCTCCAAACTCTGGAAACACTGGAACACGCATCTGTACCTGTTTTAATTATTGTGTATAGCTATTTGTATGTCTGTATGTATGAATGTATGTTTGTTTTATATGTCAGTATGTCTATGTATGTATGTTTGTGTTTGTACCCCTCTTGTAATATAGAGCTCAGCGTAAATTCTTTCAGGAAGACTTCAAACTCCTTTCACATCACTACTAATTGATCAGCTGTTCCTAGGCATTCACTTGTCAGTAGTAAATCATGTTCAGCTGTTTCAGTTAATCCAATCAGAGACAGCCTTGTATTGCAAGCCAATCACAGCTTGACATCCTGTTTTAAATCTGCTGTCCTATCCGGTTGTCAGTTGTCATTTCAGGAATTCAGTGCGTCCCGCCTCCTCCCCTTCAACCACCGTTAATGTCGCCCAGGTACTTCGGGTATCGTTGAATGACTACCTCTTGGCACTCTCGATTGGTTCCTGTGCACCTTCATCACCCCCACCAGTGTCTAGACTCCATCGGGGGATTCGTACGGGTTACACCCCCCTACATAATTTATGGATTTGATGGAGTCTAATTCCCCAAAGTCTTTGCACATTTCATATTTTTGTCTTGTACAATAAATCTTTTCATATTCTCCTGATTGAAATGTTATGTGTACTATTCTATTTTCTATTTGGACCTTGAGTCTGTAAATAGTTATATAAATAAAGTTATATATAATATTGCAAAAACAGTAATTAGATTACTGTTACTTCCCCGTAAGCAGGCTGCGTTACTGCGTTATTTAACTGTGATTTTGTTTCGTGAGACTGTCTCCTGAGTGACAATGACGTATGAGCGCCGCGACGTCAGTGTAAACACCGTCATGTGTAGCGTTGAACAAGAGAGAACATGAAGCGCGGGAGAGAGCAGGTTCATGCAGCGTTTAATGCTTGGAGGTACTTGACCAACACTGATTACAACTTAAAGTGAAATATCACGACAACATGCAAATAAGTGAAAAGTTGCGTTGTTTCACAGATCTTCCAGTGGTAAGACCCAACCGGGGGGTCTGCATATGGTATCCCATAGAATATATGGGCCTTGTCCACTGTAATCCCCTTGACCTGGCCATCTTTGGTTAACACCACAGGTCCAGCAGCCCCGTTTGTATCCTGATTGACTGGTTTGCCTTTGGTTTGCTCTGTAATTGAGAGGACTTCAGGTCGTCCCAGCTCAGTCGCTCCAGTCTGCCGGCATGCAGGGCCACCGCAGCAGACTCGCTGTGTGCAAGCCAGACTGTACGAACACCGCTCTGCACATTTAATGCAGGGACGTAGCTAAGTATTTGAGGGGCAGGGGGCAAAGATTACACCTACAATTATTATTTATTATTAATTAATATAAATTAATTGTTTGTTTCAATGTTTTAAGAAGCTTGTGGACATAGTTTGTTTTTAAAAACGCAGTTTTTTGAACACCAAAGTTAGGGGGGCAGATGGGGGTCAAGGCTCTACAGTGGGGGCTCAGCTGCCCCCCCCCCCCCCCCCCACCCCTTGCCCCCCTGTAGATCCGCCCGTGAATATATTTATGTAGGTTACTGCCAGGTGTCTTAACCCTTGTGTTGTCTTCCCGAGTCAAAATTGACCCATCTGTTTTGCCTTTTATATGAAGCATAAAGTATACATTTTCCAATTCTGTGTTCCATTTTCTAAGCCAACTTCAGTTATCACCGCTAGTTTTATTCTTATGTTTGGAATTCATGGTCAATAAACCTCATTCATATTAAAATATGCCTAATTTTGAGTTAACAACCCTAGAAATTATGAATTACTTTAGCTAATAATTAAGATCAATGTATGTATGTTGATGCATAAATATAGCCTGTTTCGTGTATGGAACCATCCATGTTGTTTTTGTGCAATTTGGTTGAAAGTAACCCATATTTTTTATACAGATCTTTGAAAACAGATCAAATTTGACCAGAGGACCACACAAGGGTTCATCCATATTAACACATCATAATTTATTAGTAGTATATTTGTATTAATAATCTCAATCTGCAAAGTAGCTAGTAGATATTTAGGAAATAAGGTAGTGGAGTGGAAGTATTTACATAAAATGGAAATACTCAAGTAAAGTACCTCAAAATTGTGCTTAAGTATAATACTAGTACTAATACTAATATGTACTTACATTCCACCACTGCATATCTCATAGTCTCTCAAGTCATGACTGCAGTAAGAGTTAACCAGTGCTAGAAGATAAGAGATCTTTTACTTGAGCAAAAGTAGTAACAACATAGTATAAAAGTACTCCATTACAAGTACAAGTCCTGCATTTGTCCTGTATTCAAATAGTTACAAAAGTAAAAGTAAGGCCTTTGTTGTTGAGCCACCTCTTTGAAAAGTATTGGTACAATAAAGTTTATTGGAAAATAATGTGAGTTCTCTTGAACCTTTTACCTGTTACAACATTTAAATTACTTGATGAATCACTACATAATACACACAATACTACATGAAAAGTGTAATATATATTTAATTACACAAATATTACAGTCTGCTCAGCATTTTAACCGTGCACCATTACATTATGTGATTTTGATATATTGTCTTGCACTCCAGTAACAGCTACTTGAACATGACTCTTATTTGCAATCATCAACAAATTAATTTAAGAAACCATTAAATTAGCTGTAATTGCCTTGCTCACTTTTCATTGTATGTGTACTCGCATTAAAAATCAATAATTCACACCTCAGGCTTTAGCAGCATAATAAATGGTACTGTCACTTACTCTATTACCAACCTTGTAGGTCTGCTTTATTGACATATAAATATTTAACAATGTCTCACATGCAGTTGTCATTAGTAATAAAATAAAGGCCTTGATTATTGCATGGATGATTTCGAAGAGCATCATATTTTTTCATGAAAACCTTTCTTCGACAAACAATTTCCTCCCCGAAGCTAAAATAAACAAAAGCCTACATCAGTGCCCTTTGGGTACATTAACTATGTGAGCTCTTCTCTGTTTCTCTGTTTGAAGTTCTTGTTCTTTTTTTCCCAGAATGTCAGGTTTGTAATGTAAAGGTTGTAGAGGTCTAGGCCTGCGTTTATTCTTGGGTTTGTGGTCTATGATATTGTTTGATGTACACACAGTAGGAGGACTTAAGGTCAAATTAATTCAATTCCTGTGAAATAGCTGCAATTCAGGATCATCGCACTTCAGTGGTGGAAAGTAACTGCATTTACTCAAGTAGCCTACTGTACTTAAATACAATTAGGAGGTACTTTACTTGAGTGTTTTCATTTTATGCTATTTTCATACTTCTGTTTCACTACATTTCAAAGAGAAATATTGTACTTTTAACTACATTTATATTTTGATTTATTATAGGCTATACATATTTTTATGATTCTGAAATGGGCCATTCTGCATAATTAGTACTATTACTTTTGGTACTTTAAGTATATTTTGATGCTAATACATGTACTGTTGTACTTTTGTACAGTATGAGTATGAGTATTTGTTTACTTGTATGTGTGTATCTAGTATTGCCTTGTAATTTTGTCCTCTGCACTATGTATGTATGTATGTATGAGTATAATGAAAAGCTAGTGAAAACGGGAGTCTAACTCCTTGTATGTATCAACATACTTTGCCAATAAAGTTAATTCTTAATGTCCCCTGATCACGCAATCCTTAAAATAAAAATCCCACCAGTATTTACAGTATAATGAAAAGCTCAGTATAGGTTTTGGATTGTACCGTAAAACGTTGACAAAATCAAAAGTCTGAACCAATATCTAAAACCAGTATAACCATTTATTTTAGATTTTTGGCACTATAAAACCCAGAAGCACCCAGCCATGTCCTACAGCTGTGTGCTGAGCAAAAGAGGAAACTATCACGCATTTACTCACCTGTATCATTGTTTAAACAATAAAAACAGTCAAATATTTTAGCCACACAACAGGCATGGCTTAAGGGATGTCTGTCAGTTGGTCTGTCGGTTCACAACTTTGGTTCTGACTGATTAACAACAAGGCTGCTGGATGGATTTTGGACTTTGGGGCTCTGTTTTGGACATTAAACCCTTTGACTATGTGACAAGAAATCCAAAGTTAATAACAGCAACTTCATGCAGAGGCTCTGGCTTAGGGGCCCCTGGGCCTAGGCCAGGTCAGTAATCCAGCCATGTTTCCAACCATTGCTGAGTCTACAGCATACAGCCTCACAGAGCTGCTACCATGGCTGCATATCTTAGTTTTGTTCTTCTTTCTACAAGAAACATGGCTCTGTGCTGTGGGCTGTATCCTCAAGTATAACAAACATTATGTAAAAGTTAAGAAAACAAGTAATTGACAGTGCACACACAAATATGTAAAAATATTGGCAAATGTCCAATACTTTTTTTCCTCACAAACCAATGCCAAGAGGAGATGGCTGTCTTCCATTCCAAACTCAGGAATATGGTCAAACACAATAATGCTAAAAGGGGCTTACCTATTTAATTCATTATTATTCATATAATTTAAGTTGAATCTAACTGACAAAGGCAGATTGAAAAACCTCTGGTGAATTGTGAAAATAAGCTGCCATGACTTAATGATGAAAATATTACTTTTGATTAGTTTAACGAAACATAATTTGCTTGTTAACCACCAAACTGTCTGTGGATGGCCAGATCCAGATGGTGTGTGAATTCATCAGCTTCTGTTTTTAAAACGCCCACTGAATCGGAGCAAATTAGCCTGTAAATTACTTCTGTAAATTTTCAGTGAGCCTGCCAACAGCTCTATAAGGGATGACGTTATATTCAGTACCATGCCTTTTACTCACCACTAGATGTCGGCCTTTTGCTGTTTCAGCTGGCCAGTGACAGTCACATGTGCATCCACGTTGAGAGAGGAAGAGAGAGAGAGAGAGAGAGGGGGAGAAAGGGAAAGAGAGGGAGAGAGACAGAGAGACAGAGAAAGAGAGAGGGAGTCTGTGGAGAGGAACAACTTTTTATCATACACTGAGGAAAGAAGAGGGACAGCCGGGAGAGAGTGTAGAGAGTGAGATAAGTGAGTGGTAAGTCATTTTTTCACATTTCTCTTACTATTCAAATTATATGTATCATCTCACTATTATTCCTGACTTCTCCTCTTTTATACTCCCTATCTTTAACTCTGTATTTCTAGCTCCAACACAGATGTCAGTGACTTTGTTTTAGAGATTTAACTTTGATAAATAGGGAGCTTTTTCTGGCTGGGTTTGTCCAATTAGAAGGGATAAACTAAATCCTGGTGCCATTTATCTTGCGTGAATTGGTTAATGAATGTTGTTTACTAAAGGGCAGGATTACATTAATCATACTTGAGCTCATTCAGTATGATTTGCTCATAAAAGAAAACGCTCTTTTACACTGGCCGGTATGTTTTCTAAGTTGTTGTCTATACAATCAGTTGTACAATGATTGTGGAAATGTGGTGATGTGTGAGAATAAAGCTCTCTGATTGGATGAGAAATGTTTCCCTGGACCTCGATGAAAGACAGAAATAAACTTGTGGAGAAGAACAACATTTCAGAATACCAACCATTCCTCAAGCTATTCCCTCCCATCAGTGTTTTTTCTTCTGGAGGGGTTACAGGAACGTAAGGCCTCAATGACTTCTCATAGCCATGGCTGGCTGGCAGAGGAATTCACTGCCATACAATGTGCCCTTTTGTTAGGTTAGCATAGGTCTTAAATTCTTTCTGATCAAGCTGCTCCATATTACATGTGGCACATTCATCTCAACTTTGATCAAGGCAGACAGGCTGTATTAAAGGGGTGATCTATCTTAAAAACAGTTCAAGCAGAAGATGTTTTTCGTATTCCTTATCCACTATATAGCCTATGTTGTTTTGTGCTGTATTTTTCTTATTGTTGCATGAGTGGGATTTGAAAGCAGCTGTCCAAAAACATCAATGCTAAAGCGCAGTAGCTCTGCATACAGAGTTTTTGTGGTGGTGCCTCTTATTCAAAGGTCTTGTAGCTGCATTGTATTGTGGTCTATTGTGGTTTCTGTAAGTGCACAAGAAATCGCATCTCTCTCTCTCTCTATGCCAAAACGTTTCTGCATGTACGACTGTTAAGAATCAGCCCAAACTGTAGAGTCTATAACAAAATCTTTCTCTTTGATTCTGAAACACATAAATATTAAAAGTTAACACCCTCCTTAAAGAGTTGCTGGGTAGTGCCAGGCATATTCCAGACACCACACCTCCCTCTTTTTTTCCAGCAATTTAAACAGGAATAAATAATATTATAATATACACTCAGTTGCCACTTTATTAGGTACTCATAGCTAAAACTAATGCAGTTGCAATAAGTCCTTCATGAAGGTTGTAATGTTCAGCATTTCTTAAAACTTTTCCGAGTAGGCGTTGATTCAACTTTATGGTCATTTGGAGGTTATAGTTTGTGGTGCTGTTATACAGAGAGGTGTTTCTATTATGTAGTGTGCCCTCATTGATATAAATGTGATGAACAAAATATTACAAACACCTGTCAGTATAACACAATACAATTCAACAGCAGCACAAACTCCAACTTAAACCATAAAACCAAACCATTATAACCTTCATGACGGTAGAATTTATTGCTGGTATGTTGTATTAGACTGTGTTAGTGTAGTGTGTATCAAGTAAAACATGAAACATTTGCTGGTTACAGCCTCATAAATTTGACTTGCTTTTTTTTTTACATTACGTCTCATAATTAGTTGAATACATTCGTAATTTTGGCCATTAGTCAAACAAGAATACATTTTAAAACATTATTTGTAGTGCAGTGACTTGTAATTAGGGATGCACAAATTAAACTTTGTGCAAAGTTATCAAATCCAACTTTGTGCAAAGTTATCTGCTGATACTAATTACCAGTCCAATACCATTGTTCTTTTTTTTCAATTAAAAAATCTACCTCACTGCGTGGCACTTAAAATGAAGTTGAATGAATGCGACTTACAGCTGAATCAGTGAATTTTATCATGACATTGATGAAAAACTATATAAAATATTGATTGGCATTGTAAGATAAGGATCCGGAGGATTGGAGCATCCCTACTTGTATTGACCATTTCTCATTACTTTTCACACTCTTAATTCATTATTAATTAATATCAATCTAAAGTTTTGGCTGCAGCTTGTGAAATGTGGAAACAAACATAGACATAAACTTTAGGAAAGAAGTAAATTCAATTCAATTAAATAAAAGATAGAAAGATAAAAAAGATAGAGTAGGTCTAGACCACACTCTATAATTTACAAAGACCCAACAATTCCAGTAATTCCCCAATGTAAAAATGACGATGAATCGATAGATGAATCAAAAATATTGAAGGGCACATTTTCCCTTATGAATAAACTCAGCTCATGTTCTATCTAAATAACCTAATGAAATACTGCTGGTGAAATGTCCCACATGTTCCTGCTCACGGTGACAGTCAGACTGCCTTGACACATTCCAGGATGAGCAGACAGAGACAGTAAAGAGAAGGAGGCAGCTTCCTTTCCTTTTCCCATGTCCTCCCACATGTCACCAGCTCTTGTATGGCTGAACCGATGACTCTGGCAGCTGCCCACTGTTAACACTTAGCCTGCAATCACTGGCCATGACCAAAGCTGCCGCTGATACACAGTTTTCAATCTGTGTTTAGTGCATACAGTATGGCATCTAGCTATTTTGATGGAAGCAGCAAAAATGTTTGGGAGAGGAGGTGTCGAGGGTTTTCTTTAATCGTTACAGCTGGTGTTGTTTGTCCAACTAGAGCTCTGTGGCCAACTTGTGGGCTTGTATAGGTGTGGCAACTCTCTGGATAATTGCCCTGAACACTGGTTCTACTGAAAGAGGATAAAACAAGGCTGCATTGTACTGGCGCTTGCAGGTGTGTGTGTGTGTGTGTGTGTGTGTGTGTGTGTGTGTGTGTGTGTTGTGTGTGTGTGTGTGTGTGTGTGTGTGTGTGTGCGTGTGTGTGTGCGTGCGTGCGCGCACGTGCACTGCTCTGCTCTAAATTCACTCACCCAATTTTTCCTCAGTGTGTTCCTTACATTTTTCTTTGCCAGATTTCAGCCGATCCCCTCTCCCTTTGTTCTCTCAGTACATTTTATGCCTGCAGTTTTCAGCCTCATGTTCTCGTAGCCCACTTTTCCTTAGTCCTGCCAGAAAAAGAATGAGAATATAGTTAACATATGCAAGGTATTTTTTTTGTTTCCGATTCTGATCTTTACTCCTGCTCTGGTAGAAGGAATTGCATATGGATGAAAAATATATAGAAGGGAAATCAGGACTTGAGGTGATCCAGAATGGATGTCCAGTTTTAGATTTTGTACAGTGCACAGTGAGAGGTAGTGCCAAAACAAAATGTGAAGCAAGACAAAATAGTTATCCTACAATAAACCTTAGAGAAATGCAACACTGCAGACCATCAATTAAAGATACACTCTAACCAGGAGATGTGAGATACTAAAAGGTATGGTAAGGCCAATATAAATTAATTATTTGGCAGAATATTAGATAGGATTCTGTGACATTAAACTTTAATGGGTCTGCTGGGTCATACTAGGGGACAGAAAACATGTATACAACAGTAAAAACACAACATTAGATACAGTTTGTCAGGACAACTAATGTACACATTTATTTTTTATGTTTAAAAGTATTCAAGGTAAGAGAGCAAATATGTCCAAATTATATTTTGGATATTTAAATGCATTTGGATTGAATACTGCCACTGCAAAGGAAGCAGGCTCCCCCAAAGACAAAGTATATTATACAATGGTGATTTTCTATTTTCAATTAAACACAGCCTCTCTTCTACTCAAAAATATGTTTTGCCTCTTGTTCCTTGACTGTCACGTTTGAGCTTCAGTGTACAGAATGATTTATGTCCAGAGTTTGACAGTTGAAGGATGCTTTCACGTTTATTTGCTGAAGGAAGACCTTTTCTCTGTGCTCACCTAAGTCTCAGTTTACAGTAACATGCGTATGTACGAGCAGGATTTGTCACAGGATCACAGCTAGTTTGAAAGCCAATCATGGTCTAATATGAAACGTACTCTACACAAGTGTGATGTGTGCGAGCTTGTGACCGGGAGGTCGTTGGTTCAATCCCCGGACCGATAGGATAAATCTGGGTGGGGAAAGGGAAAGAGCAGCACATGGCCCTCTGTCATAACCACCACTGAGGTGCCTTTGAGCTCTTAACCCCAACTGCTCCAGTGGAGCTGCTCAGTGGCCAGCAGATCAGACTGTGGTTGTACCAGCTTCCAGGTGTGAATGGGTGTAACTGTGCAAATGTGATCAGGGCGTTTCTGCAAAAGAGAGACTTCCTCTCAGTGAAACTCCCCTGAATAAAGGTAAAAAATATGAATCAATAAAAAAAGTGTGATGTGATTTGTGCACTGGAGGCTCGAAACATTGAGTGGGCTTTAAAAGGAAGTAGGAGACTTGCTTGCTGTGTCCAGCAGTTAAACTTTTGAAATGAACAATGTTATTTTTTTTATAGATTCTGGATTTTTTTTAATAAGGGAGAAAAAGGAAATGTAATTTCAAGAATGTTAGTTAGTTAAACTTTTTGTAGAAAAACCATATCAGACACAAATTAGTATTGAAAGCAGAGTATTTTTATAAGATGATGTACTGTAGACAGTAATGGATATCCTCACTATTTCCACACCTGATTTCTTTACCAAAATTAAAAGACACACGCAAAACCTCCACATCCCCCAAAATATGGCCCTTAGTGTCCTGAATGCTCTGACTTTGCTGTTAACCGAATAACAATTGTATCGTTTTTAAGCAGTATATTTTGACATTCTGGGAAATACACTGATTCGCTTTCTTGCTGCAAATAAGAGTTGATACCAATTTCATTTTGGTCCGTTAATGAAGCTTATCTATCTAAAGACTGGAAACACGTGAAACTCTGTCCAATGGTAACAATCCACCAGCACCTGTAAGACTCACTAATTAATATGTTATATCTTGTTTGTTTAATCCTTACAAAAACAAAAGTGTAAGAAAAGACAATATGGGGTTAACAGGGTTTAAAGGGGACAATTCCTTTGATAATGAAGTGCTACTTCAACTTAAATAGATTGAATCCTTATTTATTCTCAATATAATAAACATAATTATCCTTGCCTATATATTTTTAAATCTATCCGCACACGCACACACACACACACACACACAGTGGTTGTTTTATTTTTTCCGCTCGTCCTCTCAGGATGTGAGGCACTAGCATGGCTTCTTACATTTTGAAGGGTTTATTTTGTGTCCTCTGTTCCTCTTTGTTGAGAGCTCTGCTGTAATGTTAGTGCAGAGTGAAAACCACAAGCCATAACCACCACTCTTTCACTGCTGCTGGCTCGCAGTCTCACGCCCAGTTTAACACAGAAAGAAATACAACAGGGTTTTTTTCTCCTCCTCACCACATTTCTTGATGTTTCTTCCCCTCCTGTCCACTATAATTCATTTCTGCTGGCTGACATAAGCAACCTTTATATTCTATTTAATGTTTTGTTTTGATTCTATAGTTTTCATTGTAGGTGATAAAAATAGCAGCAGGCATTTAAATTCTGCAGCTGGTTCTTGGTGGTGCAACTGCAGACTGATCTTTACATGACATGTCATTTTGCATTGCATGGGGAATTCTTTAAACATGCAGGCATCCCACAAAGTCATATTTCCTGTACATTTCTGTTGGTTTAAGTTATATTTGCTTTCCTTTCCTCGACTTTCTCACAAAGCTTTCTCTCTACATGCTCTGTTTCTTGATACGTTTTAGAGCTTGACTTTCATTTTACATTTGTTTCTGGCAGCCACTCCTAGCCCGTCTTTGCTGAACTTAATAGATTTAGTCTAACTTTATAGAGTCTGGCTCCCTGGAGGCAGATCATACTATTGCCTCAGAGTAAAAATCAATTTTAATGACTTTAAAATGAAGAGCATTTGTCTACTAGAATTGAAGTACAATTCCTTTAGAAACTTTCTAAACCCCATGATGTCCTGTAGTGTGCTTCTCTGAATTCAAAGAATTAAAAAAACTGTGATTTATTGTTGACAACCGCCACAGAATACCTCATAATGAAAAATGTAACAGTTTTTTTCTTTTTTCCCCCATTTTTTTTTAAATGATCTCATTTAGACACAGCCAATTTGTGGCCGGAATTATAGCTTTAGCTCTTCTTCGTCTTTGTTTGTTAGTTACATGTGGATTATTTTTTCTTTTCATAAAATGTGCAGTGTTTCACCAGCTCAATGGGGAGCCTCTGTGAACAGCTATCTTCAAGTCACTGCAGAGATTTTGAATGGGATTCATTCATGGCTGTTTTTATTTTTGCTTTTTTTGGCTCAGCCATCCAATCACTTATACATTCTAGTAGTGAAGCTACTCCATTTGGTATTAAGACTTGTTCACGTTCACTTTTTAAATGGAAAGCTGTCCTACACAATCAGTTTCCTATTCCAAGTTCGCTGTCAACTACGTATGTTTGATCTGATGTAGTGGTCTCAGACAGCTGATTAGAATCATTGTAATGGTGTCCTGAATAGGAGATATCTGACACATATGACAGATGAAATTAATTTTACATTTCGTCTGTTGAGAAGTAAATTGTCACTCCAGTTAATCACAGCCTGTATTAAACATGAATGTTTACTCAGTGATTACACCAATGGTTCTGAGGGGACATTTTTAAGTCTCAGTTTGGGTTTACTGTTTACTGCATGTTGCTGGAGCTCTATATGATTGAGAGACTATTGTTTATCAGGCAATCATGCTTTGAAATGCATTATCTTTCTTTGTATTTAAAAAAGAACACATTAGAAGAAATTACATTAGCAATCAGACATCAATGCCCTGTGGTCAATAGTGACTTAATATCCGCAAACAATCCGTACACTGATGCCACGGTATAGTACACTTCAATGTAGCAAGGTGAGAAGTGATATCACCGGAGGTCAGCAAAACAAGAACAAAAAAAAAGATTTTGTGTTAAATTGCTCTTTAAAGCTCAGTACTTTTATATCAACAATGAATAATAAATCACTTTTAGCTTTTACTGCCCCAAACTTTACTGTTTGGTTCCCTCTCATCAGTCATTTTGTCACTCTAAAAACCCAGTGTACACTACCTGCTCAGGACCAAACAGCTGACCAAAACAGTTAGGGAAGAGCTGGTGAACATAGTGGAGCATTTAGCAGCTAAAGAGTCAGTTATTTTCCACTGGAGTTGGTGGAGTCCAAAAATAGAGTTAAGAGAGTGATAATTGGACTTACATTCATCAGATGGTCAGAAACACAAAAGTGAATGCTAATATGTGCATAGGCAACTGTTTGCTAACAAGCTAATATCAACAACAGGATATGCAACGCATTCTCATAAACAGGTTCAAATGACATCGTACAAAAACATATGCACAACAATTTGTATGACATCGTATGACATTACAACAACCGCTGCTGACCGGTCACTTGACGACGGATGACGGTCACATGATCGTTAAGTTTAGGTATCAAAATGACTAGTTAAGATTAGAAAAAAGCTTGTGGTTTGGATTAAAAAACCGACCCCCTTAAGTAGTACTCCCGGGACACGAACATCCGTTTCCTGGGTGAAAGTCCTGTGTTTTTGTGTTTTATTTCTACACTGCATTATTTTTCGTAGCTATATGAAACAAATGGTTCATGAGAACAGCCTGTAATATAACGGTGTTGTGTTCACAGCTTGTTCCTGCTGCCTCAAAGTGCCCCAAACTCCCGGAATGTTTTTTCTTTATTGCTATCACTTTTTAGTAAAGTTACATTTTGGGTGCAAACTTACAATTGATCAAATTATATAAATATCTCTTACTTCTCTACAAATAATAATAATTTTTTTTTTAATTTGGAAAATTTTGGTCTAAGTCTAAAGGATGTCCTTGGAAGAACGAATGACTTTTTAGAGCCAGAATCCAGTGGCTACTTTTTACATTTTTCCGCAATCATTTGTGCCTTCAGTTATGTGAAAACTTGAGAGAAGAGTAATAAATGTATTGTGAATTACAAAAATCAAACACACAAAGGGATGGTAGTACCTTGTCTCTGTATTATGCAGCTATTGTATAACAGCCTACAAGTTTAGATACAGCTTTGCAGCAGGCTTTTAGACTCCTTCATCTGCTATTTTGAAGTCTTCACGTGGCATGGCTGCTTTACAGCCCAAATTTGAGAAAGAAAATGTTTGTTGTATTTTTGTCAAGATTTTCTACTGCATCAAAGAGACTCTGTGCAGTTCTGTTCTGATCTTGATCTGTTGCCTGACCTATGCAGGCCCTATTTTCTTGGTTGTTTGTTTGGAAGACTTTCTGTTTCTTAATGATGCCACCTGCTGTGCTCTTTCAAACTTGTGTTTCTAATGTTTTGTTCTCCCTGACTCTTCCTATCAACCATTGAATCATGCATGTTGTGTCTTATTTTAAAGCATATGTCCAGCCAAGTTACACAAGTTGACAAGCTAATTCAAGTTGCAGAGAGCCTAAAAAACATTTAAGGCAAATTGGGCGCACCCAAATATGAATTAAAGTGTTTGGACAACCATTGCCTCAAAACATTTGTAAACAAAACAAATATGAACTAAAAAGAACAGACAAACAATTATGGGTTAGTGTGTGTAGATCACAAAGAAATATGTCCTAATTCAATCTATTTCAGGTGACGTTAGGGGGGTTGTATCTTTCAGAAGTTGCCAGTGAAGAAAACCAGCATTGTAAGCTGAACTTCTACTGTCAGAACTCCTTTATTCTGTCCTGATTAGTAAGACAATCCTGATTGTGAAAACCCCCTGAGAGTACAGTCTGGCATCTTTTTAGCATTTTATTTGTATTACTGCTTTGAGCAGTAGAAGCAGCAGTAGTACTCATTAATGGATTTTCTTAATTTTACATATTTTGTTTTTGAAAGGCAGTGTCAAACGAACGCTGACTAGAATATCTTGTTTTCATGCCAATTTTAAATTATTCATCTAATTATGTCCCCGATCAACTCACAGTGGCTAATGTCACATGTCATTAGCCACTGTTAGCCATGATGCTTCCAGCACTGTAATCAACCGTCATGTAGAGGCCTCGATTACTGTACTCTTTGTAATGTCTGCGCTCCATCCTGGCTAAACCTACACACACACACACACACACACACACACACACACACACACACACACACACACACACACACACACACACACACACACACACACACACACACACACACACACACACACACACACACACACACACACAGTGGTTGTTTTATTTATACCACCACCACCAAATGTTGTCTTTTTGGAATGCTTTAAATTGGAGGCACTTACACACACAGGAGGGAAGTGATGGAGGACAAAATGCCTAATTTTGCTCCCATTTGTTGTGTTCCTATCTAGGCCTGCGATAAAATTAACATTCACAGGCTGCCACTCCATAGTCCACAGTGACTTGTTCTCATTGAGAAGTTCACAAGGTACTTACTTGCTACTGCTACAGCCTGCGGATTAGTTGCCATGGAGACAAAGCTGTCGGAAGACAGGAGGAATACGTTACCCAATACTTGTGTTTGCTTTTTCCGATGGAGGATACGTTATGGAAAAGTTGATAGAGTTTTGTTGACAGAGGCTCGGTAGCTCTCAGGGACTCAGTGCGTTGAAAAAACCTTGACATGTCTTTCTCCTCTTCCTGCCCATACTCTCTGGGCTTATTCATCAAGTTTACATTTTATGTTTTGTCGAGACTTGAGAGTTTCACTTTTTACATCTAATTTGTGGTGATTCAATCATCAAAAGCCAAACGAGAGAGAGCTTAAAAACCAACTGTGGGGAAACCATAGACCTTGCATTAATAACCTGATAATTCCTTCATAAATTATTCAGTAAAAGGAGCTGCAGTATGTTTGCGTTATCTGCCCAGGCGGTATTATTCACCTTAAACTTGAATTGTTTATTAGTACTTCAAAATAATCATACTATGCTGCAAATCATGTCTGATCTTCTAAACAAAAGGTATTACAGCACATCCTGTTCTGTTTTAAATAAAAGCACAGCCTGCGTCACTTTCATTTTGTCATAACAGGGAGATTTATTAACAGAGGACAGTTTGGTGTTTTTTAGTGTATGACTCATTTTTACTCCTGTGAT
Organism: Gymnocephalus cernua; assembly: GCA_023631565.1. NCBI lineage: Eukaryota > Metazoa > Chordata > Actinopteri > Perciformes > Percidae > Gymnocephalus > Gymnocephalus cernua. Next base: position 15,463,342 of record CM042426.1, on the reverse strand, counting down.
TAGTGTTGACACAGTAGAGCCTCTTTACTCCCTGGTGATAATGGTAATACTAGAGTTAGTGGAGTGCCAGATCGCAGTTTCAGAGTTTGCCACCGGGAGCTAAATGAGCCATTTAGAGAGTCTGTGGTGAAAGGACAGAGCTGGATGACTTTCCTGTGTATGTATATGCTCAGGAGGACTCCAAAATCTAAAGATTTGAAGATACAAGTCTGAATAAAATGTCTTTTATAAATATAAAAGATGTGCTGTTTTTGTATAGGACAAAAATAAACCAGCCAGACTATCAGTTTTCAATTTTGTCCTTAAGGAGGAGAAGGAGAAGGTTGGCCGTTCCATTTTTCTCTTTGAAAAGACCAAAACCAACAATAAATTGATCCAAATACAAGTTTTGCCTGTGTAGCCTGATATAGCTTATTCATCTGCACCATAGACCAATGTTTTCCAACCTGGAGGTTTGGACCTCAAGAAGGAGTCACAAAATACATTTTTAGGGGTAATGAGATGATTAATGGGAGAGGAAAGAAAATAATATGTCTGCTACACAAAGTTATGGTTATTTGGTCAGACTTTTCCTATAATCTTTAGTTTTGTCTTGTAAATTACTGGATAATTTTACTTCTTCAGGAACAAAAGAAAAAAAAATCTGTCTTTCGTTTGCATGTCATCACAGATTGGCTTGGCATGGTGTGGCTAAAGCTGACTGAAAAAACCCTGATAGACTTAAGGCTGAGTGCAACAGAGAAGGTAGGGAAGTGCAAACGTAGCTTTTGAGAAAAGGACTTACACTCTGTTGGTTTTTTCATGGGATTTGTTGAGAATTACACAAATACGGAATAATGACTATAATGAATAATGCCTTATCCTCACGAGAACGTTTATGAAACCTGCAGCTGCATTGAAAATATCTACAGTTGGGTGAAGAATTAGAGGAGCACCCAACATAAAATATCGAACTTGTCAGGTGTTGGGCCACCGAGCCTCAGTAACATCTTCGGAAATATCTGTTTTTGTTATGATTTTCTTTTTTCAAGTTTGTCATTAAGTGTGTTTGTAGTAACATACATGATGTCCCATTGTTGTAACCTTGTCTTTTTTATTTTTTATATATCAGTCACAATTTTGTTTGTTGTTTTAATTCATTTTAACGTATCAAGCACTCACAATGCCGCCTACCACATTCACAATGAAAAATTCCTGTCTCACCTCATAACAAAGGCTCATTGTCATGTTGATAATAAGCTACGGAGGCATCACTTGATAGAAAGCTTACAAATATTATTATTATCAGAGCAAAACACGTGTTAATGCTTTACAGCAGGAGGTAGATATAAAAGACCAACACAGCCAGTTTTTTTTTTGTATTCATAATCATGATTTGTAGTTGAAAAACATCTGATCAACCTCGTTTAAAGAAAATGATCCTGTTCAGTGAAACATGTAATTGCATTTGGAAAACATTTGCACAAATTTGATGATCAAACCCTTTTCTCTCTGTGAGCAAACGATTTACTACGCAACACTGGCCGCTGTTAACCAGCCGACCCATGTTGGATCAGGGCAGATCAGTTGCTTCTTCAAGGGAGGTATAAGTGAGAACAAAGTGAGACATACATTAAGTAAGATTCCAGCTTCCCATCTGTATCCCTATTATAGATACTATATTCTAGAATAAGCAAGTAATAATACTGTTTACATTCATTAATAGTGTAGTCAGATTTCAATATCTGCAACATGATACACATACCACTTGCTCTAATAAATTCTTAATTTGAATATAACCATTTGTCAGGTTTTTAGTTCATCGATGGCTTCACTCATTTCTTGGAATCTATGTGAAAAACTAGGCCAGTGGTGCATTCACATGCTCCTCAGATGGTCCCATTTCTCGAATTGGGAAGTCGTTTTCTGTGTGTTTGTGAGCTTTAAGTCAGAATATGAAAACATGCTACGCTACAAAGACTATATGTTGTATTATATTGCTCAGAGCATTTGAACAACACGTTCATAGCCCTTTACAGTATTTGCATTAATCATTCATCGGATCTGCTCCAACATGTAATGGGTTCTTCCCAAGCAGCAACCTCTGGTGCTGAAAAATGACGTCAATGCAGAAGTGCAAAAAAAACTGCACTTCATTGAGCAGCTACTTAAGGCTGGCTCCAAAAGGGAGTCAAATGTAGACCACCATGTTAAAATGCCCAACTTGACAGTATAAATAGACATGCTTACAGCCTGGTGCAAAATACAGTGTTCTCTAAAGCTAAGTACACCCTTCATGACAACTGTGGGGGTTCACCCTCCTTCCAAATTTAATGAAAATCAGCCCAGTAAGTTTTCTGTTATCTTGCTGACAGACAAACAAACAAACAAACAAACAAACCTAACCTCCTCTGAGGTACTAAGCAGACGGTATCAGCAAAAACAATCCTTTTTCTCCTATACCTTGCTGTTTTCTTCACTTCACTATGCGGATTAAACGTCATCATTTGGCTGGTTGTGTAACGTCACCATAGAAACAGCATTAAATAATCACCAAAGGATAACCAAATTATGGAAAGCCCTAAAAACACATCATGTTACGGTTACTGTGAGCATATAGGAATTGTTTTATCAGAACAGGTTTTTAGCTTGGCAGTTTTGGAACTTTATTCCAGCACCTCTACTAAACATTACTATAAAAGGGATTCATTAAAAATGCTTTATTGCACCTCTCCTGGTTGTGCTAAACCCATTTCAGCCCAGTCAGTTTTATAACAGAAGTAGCAGAAGGTAACCGTAACCTGCAACACTGACCAGACGGTTGCTTAAAAGTCTTTTAATGCTTGCAAACCAAAATGCATGCATGATACATGATGTGATCTTAAGATTACCAGACATTAGAGCTCTGCTCCTCGCAGCCTGTCAGGTTGGATGAGGCCACGCTGGATGCCCTTGGGACTGAGACTGCAGCAAGCTGTACTGTATCTGTTTTAAACACTATTGACAGCCTCAAAAGAACACTATGGACCAAGGTCCCTGAGGAAAGATGGAGCTCACACACACACACACACACACACACACACACACACACACACACACACACACACACACACACACACACGCTTGCACAAAGAAACACTTCAATTGACGTAGCTTGATCCGAGTTGTGTGCTCCAGGGACTTTATCACTGGTTGTCTCTCCGGTGCTCTATGTCTCCTGGATCAAGCAGGTTTGCCTACACACAGCCACCTGTCTGAACACTCCTGTGATGAGATTACTCACACTGGGATTCCGGCTGTGTTGTTTTGTGCGTGCGTTTTGATGTGATACTCTCTTAATGCTGCAAATGGGGGACGACAGATGTCTCTGTGTGTAAACGGTGGATTTACTTGAAATGCAATGCCTGTTAATTACTATAAACTCAGTGAGTGAAATTATACAACAGTGACTGGAGCAAATGCAAGTGATAAGACTGAGTGCATTGTGCACACATTCAACTAAATTAATATGTTCAATCTCCACATAAAGAAACTCACTGCATCTCATTACGCTTCAAAACCATTTGTTAAGCAGTCCAAACATTCTTACACCTAAAAAGAAAAGAACATGTCTGCTAATCAAAGATACTAGTAAAGTACTTTCTGAATACCCTGTAATTGGACATTCATGCCAGGCATTGTGATTTTAAGCAACTTTATTTCTTTAGCACATTTCAGCAACAAGGCAATTCTTATGCTTACTGTAATATATATATATATATATTATATATATATATATATATATATATATATTTGTAGTACTTGTAGTATAATGAGTAATGCCAATTGCACAATGCAATACTCGATTGGCACTTAAGACATTTCATGCCTTTCAGTCTTAAAAGCATTTTCACAAATCACATATAAAGCATTGATTTGATATACAACTCAGATTCAAAAACATGTGTCTCAGTCTGGCTGTGCAAATCAAATTTCAGACTGTGTTGTATGTGTGGGCTTGTACGGTGTTGAAATGAGACAATCTAATTTGCTTTTCACCCAAAACCATTGGATACACCATCTAAGGAAACACTTGAATTCACAGCTCTTTTAATTTTACCTGCAAAGAATTTGTTGGATAATTTCAGTAAAAGAGGATTTCATTAAAAGCAGTTCGATGTGAATAGATGTTTTTTTGAAGGAGTTTAATCTGGGAGTGGGTGTCATGTATTGTATGTATATTTGAGCCTTTCAACAATCTGTTACCACAATGGGGGTGGTCGTTCATGTATGTGTGCCATAGCATGTTATACTGTATGCAAGATGTTTGTTTGTGTCTGTAAAATGGATGAATCTTCAGCAACCCCCCTGCTGCTTCTGTCCCCCCGGCGGGATTTTTCTTCCGTTCATGTGCATAAATATATGTTTACACAGAAAGCATATACGGTATGTCTGTTCTTGGGCAGCCTTTGACTGGCAAGCAGGTTAATAACCTTCCAGCTCGGAAGGATTAGCAGCAGAATGCAGATGGCAGATGTGACACATACTGTATGCATATATCATGTTTGCAGGTTTTCATGCTGGCTGTTCAGAAGTGTGGAGAAGGCATCAGGCTCAATCATAAAGCTACTGACACCCCATATGGCAGAAATGTGTGATGAATGGAGGGAGATATTTATAATATTATATTAATTACCATTCTGTGCCAGGTTTGAAAGATTTCCTCACAGTCACATGCTGACTAATGCTGCATCTAGATGTCATTTCACAGCAAATTTGAAAGTGTTAAATCAATACAGTGTTAAAATTAACACTTTTTCGGGGGTTTATATAGGTCCACACTAGAGTTAAACCATCCATCCATCCATCCATCCATCCATCCATCCATCCATCCATCCATCCATCCATCGTCCGCTTATCCGTGGTCGGGTCGCGGGGGGAGCAGCTCCAGCAGGGGACCCCAAACTTCCCTTTCCCGAGCCACATTAACCAGCTCTGACTGGGGGATCCCGAGGCGTTCCCAGGCCAGGTTGGAGATGTAATCCCTCCACCTAGTCCTGGGTCTTCTTCGAGGTCTCCTCCCAGCTGGACCTGCCTGGAACACCTCCCTAGGGAGGCGCCCAGGGGGCATCCTTACCAGATGCCTGAACCACCTCAACTGGCTCCTTTCGACGTGAAGGAGCAGCGGCTCTACTCCGAGCTTCTCACGGATGACTGAGCTTCTCACCCTATCTCTAAGGGAGACGCCAGCCACCCTCCTGAGGAAACCCATTTCGGCCGCTTGTACCCTGGATCTCGTTCTTTCGGTCATGACCCAACCTTCATGACCATAGGTGAGGGTAGGAACGAAAACTGACCGGTAGATCGAGAGCTTTGCCTTCCGGCTCAGCTCTCTTTTCGTCACAACGGTGCGATAAACTGAATGTAATACCGCCCCCGCTGCGCCAATTCTCCGACCAATCTCCCGCTCCATTGTCCCCTCACTCGCAAACAAGACCCCAAGGTACTTAAACTCCTTTACTTGGGGTAAGGACTCATTCCCTACCTGGAGAAGGCACTCCATCGGTTTCCTGCTGAGAACCATGGCCTCAGATTTAGAGGTGCTGATCCTCATCCCAGCCGCTCGGCTGCAAACTGATCCAGTGAGTGCTGAAGGTCACAGGCCGATGATGCCATCAGGACCACATCATCTGCAAAGAGCAGCGATGAGATCCCCAGCCCACCGAACTGCAACCCCTCCCTACCACGACTACGCCTCGATATCCTGTCCATAAATACTACAAATAGGATTGGTGACAAAGCGCAGCCCTGGCGGAGGCCAACCCTCACCTGGAACGTGTCCGACTTACTGCCGAGAACCCGGACACAGCTCTCGCAATACAGAGATTGGATGGCCCTGAGAAGGGACCCCCTCACCCCATACTCCCGCAGCACCTCCCACAAAGTCTCCCAGGGGACCCGGTCATATGCCTTCTCCAGATCCACAAAACACATGTAGACTGGATGGGCATACTCCCAGGCTCCCTCCAGGATCCTTGCTAGAGTAAAGAGCTGATCCGTTGTTCCACGACCAGGACGGAATCCGCATTGTTCCTCTTCAACCTGAGGTTCGACTATCGGCCGAACCCTCCTTTCCAGCACCTTGGAGTAGACTTTACCAGGGAGGCTGAGAAGTGTGATACCCCTGTAATTGGTACACACCCTCTGGTCCCCCTTTTTGAACAGGGGAACCACCACCCCGGTCTGCCACTCCTTTCACACTGTCCCAGACTTCCACGCAATGTTGAGTAGACGTGTCAACCAAGACAGCCCCTCCACACCCAGAGCTTTCAATCCTTTCTGAAAATTTTTCTGTGAAAAGTTTGTCGACAATAAAATACACAGTGCTGTCAATGAAGAGTATTTTTCCAATACGACTGAAAACAGGAATTTCATTCTCAATTTCATTGCATACAATGAGGTCTGGTCTATATACTGTCCCATCTAGTTTAACCCAGTTCATGGAAAGCATGCTTGTTTGTATTGGATTCTGTAGCATTCCTGCCAACTTTTCACCATTTTCAACATCATTCCAACAAAATGTTTTCATTGGTCCACAAATGTTTTCATTGGTCCCAAAGATAGCCTATTGACATCTGATGACTTTTTGCCAGAGACTTGGTGATGTTTTTGAAATTCTTTAGTGTATTCTTAAAAACTTTATGCTTAGCCTCGAACCTCATGCTCCACATGTGGACTAACGGTCCAATTTTGCGAATACAGGTTGGATAATGCACCATAAAATGGTGTTTGGGCAGCAAGTTTTTTTGTGGATACAACTCTTTAAATAACTCATGGTGCTCAATTGTTAAATGCTTCAGGAGGACAGTCATGCCTTTAGAAATACAAGGGGAAAACACCAGATTTAGAATTTGAAGTAAGAGCAGGAGCAAATGCCAATTTTTATCACCTATCCCTACGATATCACCAAACAGCAACGGAATGTTTCTGACAAGACAGAGTGACTGATAGAATTGAGCCCTATGCTATTTCCACTGTGCTCTAGATTAACCTTTGTGGGACGATTTATTTCTCTCCAAATATCCATAATCATATGAATATATTCTGGAGAGCAATTCACTGTGTGTAACAACATTTTCCGAAAGATACTCAAACAGTAGTTTCATTTCAAATTGCACAACTCCTTCTAGGAGATCATGCATCACAGAGTAGTTGTGGTACACATGAAAATACTAGAGACTATTGAGTGTCGAGTTTCTTTTGAGGACATGTGTTGACTTGAGGGTCAGATTCTAACTCACTGCAGTGCTGTTCATAAATTGAACGATCACGCAAAACAAGTTGTCTCCAATTACTTGACATATTGTGCCATAAACTCTACTCGTTGATATGGGTAGTTCAATTCCATCTGTCTCTAGAATCTTTATGTCACGAATCAACGGTTCCAGGATGGGGTCAAATCCATACTTTTTTACATCTAGATTTCGAAGCACAAAATAAAGAGCACCAACCTTGTGTACTCCACGTTTAGAACCAAGAGGTTTTGCGGTTTCAAATTCATCGTAGTACACCTGAATTTGTAAAGCACTGGGATGTTTTGAGAATAATGGATGACTCTGGAAGTAACAAAAAATGTGATTTCTGCCTTCCTGTAAATTCTGTCAGCAGAGTACATACATCTACATTTCGACACATGAATTTTAAAGTTTCCAAAATTGGGACATACACATATGTATCTTTTACTGGGACCTGATCATAACATCCAGTTTTTTTGTTTCTCCTCATGTCGTATCTCATGCCAAGCACAATTTCAACTGGCTCCACAACACCCCATTTGTCATTGAAATAATTAGTTCTTTTAGTTTCGGTGTTAAACATGGAAAAGGGACTCTCAAAATGAGCTAAACTTTCTTCGACAGCTGATCTGACAGGGTTATTAGGAGGAATGACAGAAATCACATCTTGACGAGTTTTGGGTATGCATTTCTGTAGTGAGGTCCTCAAGGTCTGAAACAACTGATGATACCAAGCTATTGGCTACTCCACTGCACTGTAATTTGGCTACAATTGAGGCACATATCTGCCGTCTCTCTCCTGGAAAAGGTAACATTCTTAGTGAGAGCAACTTGGGGATCACTTTCTCCAACAAACAAAGAACCTGGCTGATTATTATAAACATTTTGAGATGGCTGTTCACCTGATGACAAATCAAAAGCAGGACTGCCATCAACAGCATGAAAACTGTTCAAATGCTTTCGAAACCCAGAATATGAGCAAAACTGCCGACTACAGCCACTCTGCGCACACAACTTAAACGAAGGATAGAAACTGTGTGACTCTTAAATGAGCTATCAAAGAGTGGCTGTTTGCATGCAAACTTTTACAGAGGAAACACTTTAACATTTAAACTAATTTAAAAGCTTTGCACGCAGTTCCCTTACTCTGGGAGACTCACTTGAAAAACCAACGTCTATGTTGTAAACTGTGGTCTGCAGGAAGGTAAAGAAGTTGACCAGGGCTTCCTCGTAGGACAAGTTGAAGACATAGTGAACTTTGAAAAGTTCATCAAAGGCACTTAAGGAGCTGGTTCCAGAGCAAGGGATAAGGCGCTTGTCCACAACAACGTAGAAGTGGTCGATCCTGCCCTTGATCCTTCCTGATCCCAGTAGAAATGGCTGGTGGCCCTCCCTCCCACTGAGATGGCCTTCAATACTGTTGCAGGACTGAAAAAAATAAAATATTTTATATTATTTCAAGTTTAAAAGTGCAAAGAAAAAAAGCCAAAAAAGTACAAAATACAACACTTCTCAAATACATAAACAGTCCTACATCAATCTCACACATACTTGAAATAACTATATACATAAATATATAGAAATAAGTAATCATACATTGTTCAGGGCTGATTTGCATTATTAGAGGCCTTGTTTTTGCTTTGACACAGCTTCAGCCATTACATTGGTTAACATTTCATCGTCAAATTTGGTGTCTATCAACTCGTCTGCTCATTGGTTATAAAGATATGACAGTCTCGTAACCTGGAAATGTAACTGGTCCGAGCAAATGCAGACCTGCCAACCCTGAGAAACTTTGAGTAGCAACTTGATTTATTGTCGAAGTTCTGGTTGATGAACACGGCAGCACGCATGCAGAAAAAATGTGCCATTAAATGTCAAACCTGTATACATTTTAAACCCTAGAAAATAATTATGTTCAAGTAGGCTACTTGAATTAAATAAAACATTTTATTGAAATTATCGGTCATATTTAATACAATTAATTGGATCATAATATAATCCAATAAAATAAATTACACTGCATAATGAGCACTTTTACTTTTGGTACTTTAAGTATATATTTGATAATGCTTTTGTACTTTTCCATAGGGAAGATGTTGAATGCAGGACTTGTAACTGACAAGTAATTTGTAACTCTACAACACTGTTTTTTTTCTACTTTTACTGCAATACATGATGTGAGTAAGTCTTCCACCTCTGGAGATCACCAACAGTCGTGCATGAACACCTGCAGCAGTGTTTAACACTGAAAACACACAGCTCAGTTCAGCGTTTCCTTGCAGCTCTGCTACAGTAGCAGATAACCTTTAACGTTACCTGCCGGTCACATCGTCTCTAAACAGTCCGCTCGCAGTGAAGTCCTGCACGGAGTCCGGCGGCTGCTCGCTCTGTTTGTTATGCACACCGGGCAGATTGATGCGCTCACAGAGCCAATCTTTGCAAATGTTACCGCTCGGTGTTTGGCTAGCTAATAAGCCATTAGCCTGTTAGCGCCGAGAGGCCAGCCAAGGTCCGACAGAAACCGACACATTCCGCACATCCTCCGCTCAGTTGAACCACTAGAGTGTAACGCCTCAGAGGCGTGATAGGCTTTCAGCTCGGCTAGAAAAAGTTCCCGTTGACTGATTGACTCATACTTGGTGTCATTGGAAAGCTCAGATCCTACAGAATACAATGATGCTGACATTTTGCATGTAGCTCAACAACTGTTTAGCGATTTTACGTTGTGATTCGGCCAGAAACCTCAAGATTGTGAGGAGACCAGCTCGTTTTGGAAAATGGCTTGGATACACACACACAGATATTTCTAATTAACAGCTTGGATATGTTAATCAGCCTGCTACCATTATTTATACACGTGACATATTGATGTATTACCATTAAAGCTGTAGTGCGTAGTTTCTGTCTTCCCCATGAGGAACTCTAAGTAATGACAACAACACCGTCAGGCCGTCCACATGATACAATTCAATTCAACTCAATTGTATTTATAGTATCAAATCATAACAAGAGTTATCTCAAGACACTTTACAAATTTAGTTGTTCTAGACCACACTCTATAATATACAAGGACCCAACAATTCTAGTAACTGTGATCCGTGATCGCACACGCGCCCCCATCCCTCCTCCACGCAGTTGCTAGTATGCAAGGAGTATGCAAGGAGTACACAGAGGATTAAAAAAACGTAATGGACTCTTCAGAAGAGGTAATTATCTTCACTCGAGCTTCTGCGCGGGAAAGTAACCGAACACCACAATCTTCTGAACACAGCCATACTGAGAAATACAGAGAGAGTTGTGTGGAGCTGATAGTCTTAATTAGCTTTGTAGCAACTCATTTGGCAATGTCTTGAATGTAACAGACATTCATTAATATCAAAACGTTATGCACTAAAGCTTTAACCTGGTAACCTGGTATGTTGTTTGCCAGAACATTTTTTAAAGTGAATTGACACAGCTTGTACTTGAATGTATTAATTAACTGCAACCTATCACTGCTGTTTACCAATTTGTTGGCTGTTTGAGTGAAACATTTTGGTGGTGAATTCAGAATTGTCCACCTTGGTAAGGATGTCCTAAGCCGGGGTACTCAATTAAAATTCAAAGAGGTCCAGTGACTTAAAATTTCCTTCCAGCAAAGGCCTGAACCGCATGTCTAAATTGCATCTTATAGCCTACATCCATCAAATAAAATGTAACAACGTGCATTTCCATATCATGTCAACAATATTTATTGTCAATTTTTGCAGCAGCAGTTTGGTGCAGATGACCTCTTTGGAGATCCTCTGTAAATCAACGTGCACTAATCTTATTGAGCTAAATTTTTAATTGTGATTTAGTCAGTGTGCTGTTTACAGTATTTGTCTGCCTCCCGTAGTCTTATTATACTGTATGTCACAAATAATGCACACTGCTGCTTGGCCCCTGAAAAGCAAGGGACAGCTCTGCATGCAGCAACTAAAATGTATGAATATTTTAAATCTTTTTGTTCCTAATATTTCACCACAGACATTTTTTGAGTCAGTGTTTGTAGTGTAATCACAAGTTGACATGCCTTGTTTAAATATACATGAACATTATGCTCATGTAAGGTACTTTATTAAGGCTTGATGTGTGCATTGTTACTTGTGTTGTCTCATTTGAGAACACAAGAAAACACATACCTGCTGATAACAACTTTAAGCCCAATTAGTTTTCTTTCTGTGGAGGCAGCCTGAGCTGTAAACATTGTATTAATAATTAAAGTTCAATTTCCTCAGTTCACCTTCCCTAATGATGGTAAAATAGTAACAGATGCATGTTTATCCTTTCATACCCAGACTGGTGTCTGGTTGATCCCACCACTAGCTGACACTAAACACTCACCAACCAAGTTCAGATGACAGTTTAGCAAGTGACTCAGGGAAAAGCTGACATAATTTTATCATTCTTTCCTTCATTCCTCAATACTTTCCAACATTCCTTGTTCTGACATTCCAGGGTGAGAATTGTAAAAACAGTTCTCACCCTGGCCACCATCTCTTTGATTTCCTGCCCTAAGGGAGACGCTACAGGTCCATCACAACATGGATCACCAGACTAATGAACAGACCGTTTCTGGTTGCACATTTAGTGTCCAGGTATTGTGATATAGGTCAATTCTGCACGCACTTCATTACAACCCCATAATTACGTTTCCTGTCAGGCGGCGACCTCTTGTGGCTGCAGTAATTATCCATAGACTGTTAATATTTACAGTCTATGTAATTATCACGAGAGCAAATGAGGAAGCAAGGTGACAAAGTATCCATCCATCCATCTTCGTCTACTTATCCAGTGTCGGGTCGCGGTGGGAGCAGCTCCAGCAGGGGACCCCAAACTTCCCTTTCCAGAGCCACATTAACCAGCTCTGACTGGGGGATCCCGGTGTGTTCCCAGGCCAGGTTGGAGATATAATCCCTCCACCTAGTCCTGGGTCTTCCCCGAGGCCTCCTCCCAGTTGGACGTGCCTGGAACACATAGGGAGGCGCCCAGGGGGCATCCTTACCAGATGCCCAAACCACCTCAACTGGCTCCTTTCGACGCAAAGGATCAGCGGCTCTACTCCGAGCTCCTCATGGATGACTGAGCTTCTCACCCTATCTCTAAGGGAGACGCCAGCCACCCTCCTGAGGAAACCCATTTCGGCCGCTTGTACCCTGGATCTCGTTCTTTCAAGCCAACACCAGCAACATTTCTTTGCCTTGATACACAGCTTTACAAAACAGTTGTCTGTATTTCTGTTTTCTTCTCTACACAATGAGTGCAGGTAGGCGTTGAGCCAATCTTTTCTGACACCCACATCCAAACTCTTTGTATATGCAGTGTATCTGTTTGGCTGCAAGCTTGGTGCACAGCATAATTACATTTCACTGTGTCGTGTTACACAACTACAGACATCAACTGGCTCATCCACTAACACATGCCTGATGAACAATAGGTTGGCTCGTATGCTTTTCATGGTTACTTAATTGTTTTGTTTCCCCTCATGTAAAATCCCCTTGTTGAATTGATACATTAATTAAATCTTTTAGTTAACATACTTTAATTAGTGCCAAATCATATTGTACAAAGGTATTAAGTCACCACATTCAGCTTTTGGTGACCCAGATGTGACTCATTCATTGTTCACTCTCGGGCTTTGTGGATTCATATTATTCATTCATGATGGTTAATGTGTGAGTTGATGTTTTAAATATATTGTTAATTTACAATGTTAATCGTTTGGTAACAATGTCAGGATGTTTTGTAAGCCTCACAGCTCTCCTCACATTGTTACCCTGCGAAATTAGTGCAGTCTGACCTGTGTGTAAGTGGCGTGACTCCTGTGAGGGAAATGTCAGTCTGACCATTTCTTCGTTGTTATTTATTGGTCCAAAGCCAAATATCTCCTCAACTATTACAGTAAATGAGTTGCCATGCAATATGGCACAGATATTTATGATCTTCAATGGTGGAAGAAGTATTCAGATAATATAAAAAGTACATAAGTAATAGCAATAAAATATATTTTATTTATCATATAAACAAGCATATGATATATGCTTATGATTTTTTTTAAAGATAATTTTTCTGGGTATTTTAGGCCTTTATTTTCATAGGACAGATGAAGACATGAAAGGGGAGAGAGGGGGGGAATGACATGCAGCAAAGGGCTGCAGGTCGGAGTCGAAACCGTGGCCTCTCTATATGGGTGCAAGGTTAGCTACCCAGGTGCACTAAGCCATTGTTTTTGATGCATTAGTGTTGGTGTTACTTAAGTGAAGCATATTTCTTAAACTGATCATATTTTAAATGGAAACTCTTTACTCTAAAATGTTACTAGTAGCCTAACTTTTTTTAATGAACCTTAATTTATACAGGCCATCTCGTTGAGACACGGGGTCTCATTCTCAAAAGAGACCTGGTCAGGCACACCAGCAATACACAGACAGGCAGGATGTTCATACAAAGGACAAGACAAAATAGGACACAAGTCATAAAGTGATTACTGCGAAAGAGCCAAGTGGTAGTTAAAACTAGAAGAAAGTTAAGATTATGTCTTGGGCATTTAATCGATAGGACAGCTGCAGACAGGAAAGGGGGAAGAGAGAGTGGGAAGACATGCAGCAAAGGGACGCAGGTCAGATTTGAACCCTGGGCAGCTGAGGTAAGGACTGAGCCTTGGTCCATGGGGAACTCGCTCTACCAGGTGAACTACAGGGGTGCCCCGCTACCTAGATTTCTCAAAACATAATTTTAAAATCCTGCTGGACAGCTTCAGTTCCTGCTGTAGTTTGTTCTAGGTTGATGAGGCAAAGTAGGGGAAGGCCTTTTTTTTTTACCAAATTCTGTCTGGACTGGGGGGATGGAGATATGAATGAAGCCCTAGGAGCGTATGGCAACACTGTTTACGTGACATGGAAGTGGATAAATGACTCCACTAAGTGGATACATAAGTGGGAAGCAGACTGAGGATGGACTTGTTAATTAAATAATACCAGTGCACTGTTCTGTGCATCGATAACGATGGCCAGTTGACTAAATAATACAGAGTACAATGGTGTGTAAGGGGTTTACAACTGGTTATGAATATCAGAACTCTGTTATAGACAACGTCCAATGGGTGAAGAGAGTGAGCGGAAGTGTTCTTGTACAGAACAAACCAGAAGAGGCAAGAAAGTGGCAACAACAAGGCGTTTCCTGCCATTAAACGGGGCTTGTTCTTAAAAAAAGAATCCCAATTTTAATAAAATTTCTTTAGAAGATGATCAATATGGAATTGAAATTGAAAGAAAGACTCTCAATAAACAAAGTTTAAAAAGAAAAGAAAAGAAAGAAGACTTTAATCAATTGTGATGCCCATAGGCGTCGTTTTAGGGGGGGACGGTGGGGACGTGTCCCCACCAGATTTTGTCATGAGTAATTTTGTACCCACCACTTTTTTTTAAACCTCAAGCTCAATTTAGTTAAAAAATAAAGTTCATAACACAGATACCGGCACTTACTGTACATGAGGAGCAATATGAGAGAGAAATGTGATCATTGATCTCTGTTTAGGTACATTAAACCACGTTAAGCTTTTTCACGTTATATTAAGCCCATGAGAACCGTGGGGAGTCAACCCACAGCCGCTGCTGCTGAAAATGTGAAGCAGAAACAACGCTTATAATGTCAGATAACGTCCATAATAATTGGACTTTTGGTTCGATTTTTTCAGAGTTTTCAGTGGTTATAAGGAGCAATATGAGAGAGAAATTATTATTGTTTAGGTACATTAAACCACGTCATGTCATATTGTCAACATGGTACGAAGCAGAACATAGCGGGTCATGTCTAATGCTTTTTGAAAACTTAAGGCTTTCTTCTTCATAAAACGAGTCGGACATCATCACATTTTTGAATACATTTTTATTTATTTACATTAGTAAGCTACAGGGGCCTGTACTGAACCCAGGGTTTTCTGTACCACGACGGTGGATTAGTTGTTACCGGGTTCAATCGCCGTGGTAATTTATGCTGAACGCCTAACCTGGTCGGGAGCAGGTTATGTCGGAGATTAGAGATCAACTGGTGTAAAAGCACCGCCTACTGACCAATCAATAGGCCTACTCCATTGATAATGGCATCACCGTTCTTAGAAGATCCATTGACTGAATGGGTGGAGTTCAGTGAGAAAAAAAGAAGAAAAAGCTTGAGAGAGAGAAAGAGAGAGAGAGAGAGAAAGAGAGAGAGAGAGAGAGACAGAGACAGAGAGAGAGAGAGGTGCGCTCTTAAAAGTTAAAACATTTAGAGACTGACAACCCCGTTAACATTCCCTGATGGGTGTTTTTATGAATGGTAGCCTAGGGCCTATAGATTTTCAGTGGAGGGAATAACGTAGGCCTATTGTAAACTTCTTGAGCCGTGTGTTGCCAATGCGCACATCGGTTTGAATTATGTTTTTATATTTTTTATTTGCTCACGATCGCTTCCCACTGCCAGGGTTGCAACTGAATAGACTAACGACAGTTTATGGAAAGAACAAGTGTAATTATGGTCACATCTTGTGCCTGACTGATTGATAAGCCAGTCCTTCCAGAAAAACGTGATTATGCGATCGCAGAATTCAATGCATAATCAGCCAAAGTCCGCATATTTATGTGGGGGCCGCATTTTTTCAAATAGGCTACGCCGCACTTTAGCCGCATAAATTGCCAATTTCCTCGCAAAATATGCGGGGCTTGCATGATTTCATAATCCCCTCATTTACGTTGCAAAAAAGTCACATATATCTCAGCAGAAAGATGAAAAATGTTGCGTTTACTTCACACAAGAGCAGCCATTTTCCCATGTTGCCATGGGAACGTTATGTAGTGACGTAATTTCGCTTCCTACTGACAACATGGTTGGGGAATCTCTTTTTCATCAAACCACAGTTTTTGCAAGTTACTGCAATTTCATCGCATAAAATTGCACAAATATCCCACATATTCCATCGCATTTTTTAAGAAAACGTGCCGCATAATCAAGGATTTCTGCCCGCAACAATCACAAAACTCTGCATTTGTCTGGAGGGACTGATAAGCGTTGTGATTTACACATTTACAGCGTCAGCTTTTTTCTTCCTGTTTTAGGAAGCAGCAACTGGATTGCCTTTTGCTTGTAAACCGTGTCTGTGTTCTTCATATTTATGTAGAATTGCTCTTATGTAAAGTATGTGGCTCTGGTAGATTGACTGCAAACACCGCCTCTTTCGTGTGAACGTGCGCGTCTCTAGATTGGGAAACCCTGGGTTGATTCAACTAGTTGATAAACATTGTGACACAGTTTAACCGTGGTTGTTAGGGTTAGTGAACTGAAAGGAATCCAGGGCATGTTAAACTTGATTTGTAGTAGCCTACAGGCCTCTGGACAACGTCTTTCAAAACATGACCTGCGCGAAAGAGAAAAAAAATATGAATGCGTCGTTGTCCCCACCACTTCTGGAAATTTACTTCCGAATGCGTCTCTGTCCCCACCACATTTCAAACCAAACTGACGCCCATGGTGATGCCTAAGTATTTGTAGGCAGTCAAAGTTTCAACTACAGCTGTTAAATAAATGTAGTGTAGTATACATGTGGTGGAGTAAAAGTACAAAGTAGCTTAAATTGACACTCTGATGTAACGTACAAGTACTTGAGTAAACGTATTTTGTTACTTTCCACCACTGATGGTAAATCTAATGTCAACATGAGGTAAAAAAATCAATTTTTACATAACAAATCACCAAATGAATTCCATTATATGTGTTAAATTTTACATTATAACCCAGGATCTTATAGTCTGTCTATGTCTCTTTTCAGATATCAATTATTATGTTTTGCTCTCAGGTCAGTTTTGAAAAGGATATATTGATCTTAATGAGACTACATCATTAAAGCTCCAGTGTGTAAGAATTACTCCCATCTAGTGTTGAGATCATATATCGCAATCAACTATCTCTCGCCATGCAGTTGAAAGTACGAATTGCAGCTACGGTAGCTGCCACGCTTCAAAAAGCGAAAGTGTACAAAAGGCCGTCTTGTTGGAGTGCATGTCAGAGAGTGGCGCGGACGCACACTTCACACCACGAGCAGGCACGCGCGCCACCCGACAGAAAGGAGAAAGAGAAAAAAAAGATACTGCAGCGCGGAGGATAATTAACTAGTTGGGATTTGATGTGTCCGTCCAAAGCAGCTCCAATGTTCACTCTTTTTTCTGATGATGCCAGTCTCTTGCTCTTTTTAATATCCGTTTTCTTATTCTGGGCAAAGAAGAAGACTCCTGTTCCTGAAATTTGGATTTTGATTGATCCGTGTTTCCTTCTTCAAATGACGATACCCATTAGCAGAAGCTGTGAGTCCAAAACGCGAAAGGCGGAGCAGTGTGTCCTGTATGTCCCTTATCAGTTAACGTATTTCAAGATGGCGCATGACTATGGAGCGTCTACCCCAGTTCATGTAAGCGCAAATGTAAAATTTCAAGCCAATAGGAATACTTGAAATTGATGGTGGTGGTCAATATTCATAAAAAAGGACACGTTTGTGAAGGGCAATACAGATTTTGATAATAAACAACTACAAATGTTACACACTGGGGCTTTAAAGAAAGTTAAATCTATTAGTATGTTACACAACTACATGCTAAATGCATGCTATGCTTGTGCAGCAGCCATTCCATTGCTATGCCAACTGTACTCAGCAGTATCTTTCTGTGACACTGAATAAACCCAGCAGTTTAGATTTCTATCTAACGGTTGTCAACAATGTCACACTTTCCTTCAGGGAAACGCAGTCGAGGTCACACCTTTGGTCCTGAATACAAATTCACTTCTGGTTCTGTTGTCACTGTGCATCACATTTATATCTAAATATTTAGAGGTTTTATAATATTTAACATAGAAAAACATTGTTACTCAAAACCATCATGTTTTGAAGATACCAAGAGACCTACAAAATATGTTGTTATTCCAAAACAATTCGACTTTATATAATACATTTTATTATATTATAAAAATATAATTATTTCCACTAGAATGCTTTTACATCATTTATTTGTTTTCTGATCTTGTATTTTCCCTTTTTTTAAGCAATTCTGCGATGCTTGTTTCTTGATGCATCTATTTTTGTTTTATTGTCCATAAATCTCTATTTTTGTCAGTGAAGTAAATCTTAAATCCATGTAGAGTCGGCTCAGTTGGGTTAAATGTGTTTATTTCCCATCAGAGCTGTTGCTATTCATCTTCATGGCTCAGATTCCTCAACGAACTCAAGTGTCATGCTGCTAAAAATGTTTTTTTCAGCCGGCTCATATGCCTCACACACAGCTGTTTTTGGAAAGTGATATCTTGACGGCACCTGAGCCTGGAAAATTCTCAGCTTCTGATTTTTAAATACTGATCACGGTGTGATAATTGTGCATGCACACTTTTCATGGCCAGAAAATGACAGGAAGTGTTGTGCAACTTTTTAAGGTGGTTCTAGATGTGATTTGATAGCATGTAGCTGTTAAATGCCTGGAGAAAGGATGTTTTCGAGGAGCGATTTTAGCTTTATCAGCACTTTAACAATGTCAAAAAACTGTGCCTTTCATTTCTGGATTAATTCAGGTAATTAGTAGGGCTGTCAATGACCCCAATGCGTCATAAGATATTAAGGAAACATGCTAAGCTGAAATACTATATTTTCTGACAACAATGCTAATGCCAGTATTTTCTCCTTATGAAATTTCCTTTCTGTGATGGAATTTCTGCCTGTTTTTTGGCCTGTGAGTTGTTATCTGCCCAGTTTGACAGCCAGGCCGGGTTGCCAGATATACCTGTAAAAACGTAAACCCAGCGTGCTACAGCCATGAAAGCAGCAAACAAATGTATGGGATCAACAGAGATAGATTCTACCCAACCTAAAACCCCCCAGCATTTTTCTATCTAGTTGCGTGACAAAACCCGGGTAAATATTGGAGATGTATTTGAAAGATGGAGCCCAAAATGACGCAGAGTTGGCTAATTTCCTCCTGAACAGGTAAGCATTATCTTCAGGCTAAGGGACGTGCATTTTGTGTCATTTCAAGATTTGTGTACTCCCATTGAATTATATAGCTAGAGTATCCGAGTTGGTTACTCGCAAAAACAATTGAGACACAGCCAATAAAGTGATTCTGACTGGTCCTGGCTAACGCCGCCATGCTAACCCTGCTAACTGCTAACATTACCGGAGGACCAGGCAAGCAGGCCACGGCTGTTTACAACATGTAGCCTGTTCATTTCAATTCAATTCAATTCAATTTTATGCTTTCAGGATATTTTTTGAGCATACAGTACCTTTGAGGTTATTCTAGAGGATATTCTAGACAGTATTGTCCTGTATTGACCTATGTAATTGTTTCGAATTGTTGCAATAATAATAAACATTTGCATAAAGCAAGCATATTTAAGTACATTTAGAACTGATACAAAAAAAATATGCGATTGATTTGTGCTTAAAATAGTTACTGCAGTACAAATTAAAAATACTGGAGAGAGTCATCTCTCCCGCCCCCTCCTCCCCAGACTCAAAGTTCACGGAGGTTGCCAGGCTGAGACCATAGCATCCACAACAATGTTGCTAGACGCTTGTCTCGCATAGCCAGACATTACTTCACAGCGGAGTAGCTAACTTGGATGCTGGTCATAAAATCCCGTGGTCACGCAGAGCTCTGTACCCAACTGACAGACACACTTTTTCGGCTTAGAATTACGGTAGGAACAGCTAAAAACATAACCGTGCCGTCGTCTTCACCCGACTGAACACACTTCATTGGCTTAGAATTACGGCAAAAATCGCCAAACACACTGCAAACTCATAGTCCTCTCTTTCCGATGTACAGCCTCCCTCTCTTTGCTTAAAAAAACTCACCGTTGTCGGCCTACACTGAATTACTGGAATTGTTGGGTCTTTGTAAATTATAGAGTGTGGTCTAGGCCTACTCTATCTGTAAAGTGTCCTGAGATAACTCGTTATGATTTGATACTATAAATAAAATGGCTAACTCAAGCCCATCAAGCAACAACAGATGGACATATTGACCTGAATGTAACATACTTGGTAATACTAACACAATGTAGCGTCCCACTTTACAATTGGCATTTTTAAACACTTTATTTATTTTCATTTTCTTTTCTCTCAGAGATAGAGGGCTGTACAAAAGAGATCAGTACACAAAAAAGTACAATACAAACAGCATTAACAATAACCCTCCACCATCCCCCCCGCCCCCCATCAAACAGCAAACTACGACATAATAGCAATAGTAGTGATAATTTTAAGTACGACATTACACAAAATAATAAGTATATCAATTAATAAATTATAAAAATTATATTAGTTGTCAGTTCCGGAGATGGACATGCTATGTACAGACATTATGTTCAAAGGCTCCACTTTACAACTGTAAAGGTTAACTAAACATCCCATTTTTTTAAGCAGCTCAACACAAAACAGGTTGTGCTTACGTGCAGTCGTTGGTAGCGAGGCAAATTATTTCAAGCAGACCCTCATCCTCTACAATGTTAACTGGCCTGCAAGCCACCCATTTAGCTATCGCTGTTCAAAGTTTGTTGCTTGTAAGGTTTAACAAACTCTAAATCTAACCCTGATCTCTGAGTTGATTTACCCTGAGATAGGAAACTCAGAGTTTTCGGTTCCAGAACAGCTGATTTCAGTTGGTTCAATCAACTCAGAGTAGTTTCACTCAGAGTTAAGCGCGTGCACCACCACTATAAAAAGGCAGCATGAATGGAGGCATGATACTACAATTCACCATGGCAACAACCACAAACAAATTGGTCGGCGGAAATACTCATGCGCACACACAGCGAGTTTAAACATATATTTCGTTAAAAAAGCAACACAATGGCTGCTGCAAAAGAGCGAGAATTTGTGTGGGAGAAAATTGGTGCTAGAGTAAACCCGTAAGTTCCAATATAGTGTATTCATTTCATATTTAATCACAAGTATAACATTACTGGTGAAATGGTATTGTACATAATCTATTTCATTTAGATGCAATCCTGTGGGCAAAAAAGTCCTAGTCCTACAAATCCCATTCTGAGGCACCATCATTAACAGCATTATAATTCATAATCTTTTATTTCAAAGGGTTTATATCATTCACTTGCAAATGTCTCCTTTTTAATGTCTTACTTAATGCTTTACTGGTTTGTGTCCAGGGAACACTACAAAAATGTTTAAAAAACGTTTCAGAGCGAGTCACACTCTTCTGACAGCCCTGCATACAGTGGCTTTACTAATATGCTCCGCATCACTAATGTTGTAAAGAAAACTGCCGTTTGCAAAAAAAACGCGACACAAAGAATCTGCTGGGATGTAAGAGCATGTCCACAATGGGTGACGTTAATGATATGAGGATGGATAAGGTTATGTAAGCCTACATATCTGATGGACTGTGATGAAAAACTATACTGCTCAAATAGGTAGTTATCTGAAAATTAAAATACATCTATAGTCGGGCCTCAACATCATCTCCCGACGTGTGTTTAACTCTCTACCAAGTAATACAGCTACTTCATCAACAGGATCGTCAACAAAAGGAAATGCCATGTTTGGAACAAAAACGTTTTATAGTCTGCCTTACACAGTTAATTTTTTTACACAGTTAATTCAGTTTTATTTATTTTTATTTATGCAGACAAACAAACTGTGCTAAAATGCACCTGATACAGACTGAATGAATGAATGAGGAAATGAAAGAGCGCTGTGTCAGAGGGAGGAGACTGAGTGAAACTCAAGGTTTCTTGAAGAAAACCTGCTCCCGACCAGGTTAGCTTCATAGGCTCAGTTACCATAGTAACTGAGCGTGAATTATGCTTCTGCGTTAAATGTACGCTGTGGCTACATATGTAGGTATTGCACCTCTCGAAAAATTTAACTACACGTCGTGGTGCCGCACGTTGCTCGGCCGTGGCTTGGTAGTGTTGCATATCCCCCCGACTCATTTCCTGGTTCTCCTTCTCCATAAACAACATGAAATCAAGGAGAGGGTTAACTTTTCCTGCCACAGATTTCCCACCGTGGTCAGAAAGCACAGGGGAGACACTTTGTTTCTCTCACTATGACTCTAGAGTCGCTACTCGCTCCAGAGCTAATCACCGTCACTCTCTCACTCTCCCCCTCGCTCTACCACACACTCCCCACACAGACACACACATGCTGGCTCGGCGCACACACCAACGCACAAGTATAAACTTCAGGCCACTTACGTAGGCTATGGCGAAAGCTCTGCGTGGAGCCTCCGCAGAACCATACCTCTGCTAGAGGTCGCCCCGAATAAATTCACTTTTGAGACCTTGCCAAAATGAAAGCATTGAGTTGTGATCAAGAGAAAATGTTAAGACCTTTTGCATTGCTGTAAACATTACCATCATTATTGCACATAATGGGCGCTTTGTTAAATTGTGACCCTCTAACCTTGATTTATAGCCTTCCAATAATGTCCAAGGAGTAAACAGGATGCCCTGAAACCAGCATATATATAAGTCTGATGATTTTAACTTTCCCAAAAATAGCATCACGTTAAAAGCGTGAACTGAAATGATAGCGGTTGCATAAGCTAAAATTCTAGCAGGCAAACAGCTCTAAATAATTTGCCAGTCTTGTGGAAAGACATTCTCATTTCATATTCTCGTATTGCTGCTCTGTGTGCACTGCAGTTATCCCTGTAGCCTGTTTTGTCATTTAGTGGAGATTTTCATCAGAGACTCGTATTGCAGAGTTAAACAAGGGAAAGCAAGCTAGCCTCCTACCCGTTTATGACTGCACAGAGACCAGAGTGCAGCACAGCACACTTTGTGTATCTGACTGAGCAAGTCAGTCCAATTACATCCTTTTTTCACATCACAGCGATTCATAAAGTACTTTAATATGTGCTTCTATATACCTTAATTCTTAACAGAGATGGATTTCATCAGGTTGTGCATCATGTTTCCTTTCTGCAGCCAAAACACTTTTTTCCTCCTCCTGGGTATTTGTACATGCTGGGGACATCAAAGCTACTGCCACTTGCGGGGTGCCACTGCAAGTTTACTTTGTATGTGTGTAGGTTTGTGTGTGTGTTTGAATCTGGGGTAGAGATATGTTGTGTGTGGTGATGGATGTGTTAGATTAGGAGATTACATGACTGACTAAGTAGTAAGGTGTTTTGCTTTGTGGAGACACAGTATGCTAATGACAATTCACTTACAGACATACAGTATATACTATAATGAGTTTCCTGCTTCATGATTCAACCCAGTCTGTGTATTTTGTGAAAGTGACTAAAGATGTGTTACTGGCATTATTGATGACCACATGCTGTATAAATATTATGTATTGTGATTCAACCATATGGAACATATATTTATACATAACATAATATTGGGGACACATCTTTGTTAACATTTGTAGAGAAAAAAGGATTTTAGCTGCTCCTTTAAAAGCTTTATTGGTAAAACTAGCTACAGACACTTTGCTGGATTGTGGATAAACTGTGATGTGGGTCTATAGGTACATCCACCTGTTTGTATGCACATTTCCAATTTGCATATAAAAACAGCTATGGAAATGTAGAAAATGTGAAAAAAAAAGTTTTTCGCTCAGCAGTTGGTGTATTGATAAAACAAAAAGTGCCAATAAAGTGCAATGAAAATAGTCTTAGCGAATAAATCATGACGTGTATATGACGTGTAAGCTTCTGCTCTCCTGAATTGTGGCAGACGAAAACATCTGTGTTGGATGAGGAAACCTGTAACCTTCCTCTAATTAATGCATGAAACAAATATAGTGCCATATTTGTGTTACACTGTTTCCACATTGTTTTCCACATTTCATTTCAAGTATTTCATCTTGCTGTGCCCTCTTCTTTTGCAATGGTTAAATGGCACCTGAGTGGATGGAACCATGCATAAATGTGCATTTTCTTGATATTGCTGATATTTTAGTTGATGCTGTTGGAATTTGGATGTAAACCTAGTTAATGAAAAACATTTTATTGGCCAGTATTGTGGTGTTTACTCATAAGCTAAATGAAATGATCAAAAAATATGGTGGTTGGTCCTTTTTGCTTGTTGATCTGCATGCAACTCATGCCATTTTTGTGTACGCTGTGGACATCTTAAAGTCCAACATTTTTCTTATCATTTTGATATTGCCTCATGTCCAGTAACCTTTTTTAGGGAGAAAACATGTCCAAGTGCATTCTCTCTTCAACAATCTCAGTCTGTCAGTAAGTCACACTCACTCTCTTAGGCTGCTGCCTCCACGGTCTGACAAAAATACATGCAGGAGACAAAACAGAAATCCATTAAATACTTGAGGCAGCCATATACAAAGTCAGTACCTTTGCAGCTTTGAAATGTCCCTGTGGATGTGTAAAGCCACTGACCCAGAAGGCCACCAGGTTGTGGAGAGGATGCAGTTATTTTGTGAGATTGTCAGCAGCAGTGTAAGATCCCCAGTATTTCAAACAGAGACACACTTTATAGGTGTGTTGTTTGTAGTGTGAAAATATGTGCCAAGTGTGGCAACATGGATGCTGTATGACCCAAGTCCAGGTCCACAGGGAGAAAGGGAGAGTGGAACATGACTGAAGCCAGGCATGCAGAGAGCAGCCTGGGTTGTGCGCAAGAACAACCTCTGCATGTGGAATGAGTTCCAGGCAGGAGGCAGAGAGGAGAGGAGGAGGACGCACTAGTGCAAGTGCAGCAGGCTTCTGAGCACTGGTATGTTAACAAGACACCATGTTTTGTGTGTGTCTGTGTGTATGTATATTGTCTGAGTGTGTGTGTGTGTGTGTGTGTGCGTGCATGTGAGTGTTATCTAGTAGATGGTAGGGTATGATTGGCGTGTGCACGAGGGAAGATGGGGCTGAGAGACACTGATTGGTTGTGCTCCCTTGTAGGGTGTGGCCAGAATATGAATGACTGCTCCTGCATTTCGCGCTGCCAGGTTTTAGTGACAGTCACAGAGGAGGGATGGGTGTTTGAGATTGTGCGTGCAGAAAGGAGAGCATCGGCGCTTTTGACAGAAGGGAGGGAAGAAAAGGGGAGGAGGGGGGGGACAGAGAGAGAAAGAGAACAGGAGCTTGTGAAGAGAAAGAGGGAGGGAGCTTCAGGCAGCGAGACTGGACTACCGCTCAAACACTGCAGTCTTTCTTTTGCTTCACTAAGGGAACTGTCTTTCTCTTCTCCCTGCCTGTTTCTCCTTCTTGCTTGTTCTTCTCTCGCTGCTTGGCCATGACCCCGGTGGACACCTTGATCTCCTTGCCCACCTAGAGAAGAGGAGAGAAATGCTGTAGCGAAGGAAGGAGAGAAGAGAAGAAAAGAGAAGAGGGGACACCGCACACTTTGCCTCACTGATGAGATTCTGGAAAATTAATTAACCGGCGTCAGCACAGAGAGGGGAGCGCACAGAGGGGCTCAGTGTGAGGTGCAGGAAGATAATAATAGGGAGTTGAAGAGGGCGAATTGCAGAGTAACCCCTAGACACTTTTCAGAGACAAAAAGGACAAGTTAGGGCAAATGCAAGAGAAGCGAGGGGAAAATTTGGCAAAGCAGGAATTCAACAGAGATTCCAATTCAAGAAGCCAAATAATGGACCAATCACATGCGTTATTTCTCCTTTCATGCTTATTTTTAACCATCTTCTCACTTTCGTAACACCGTCCTTCCCTCTCATCTCACGTTGTTGTTTTTTTTGCATGTCAGCAAAAGCACATCGACAGCCACAACCACATGCTGAACACTCAGCCACGACTTAGAACCTAGCGTAGCATTTCATTCAGTGGACCTTACTGAGCAAAAGAAGTTTCGGAATCAGGCAATCAGGGGGGTCATTACCTCCCACTTGAAAGCAGCTGCTTAGGAATGTCTCATGAGACCAGGTAGGACGTTTCTGGAGCTTTTCGCCAGCCCAAAGCAGCTGGAGAGGTCGAGTCGATGCCCTCCAGTCGTTTGCCTGATTGAACCGTTACGAGATGAAACCTGCAAACCAGCTTATCTCTCAGAGCATTACACCTGTGTTTGAGCGATTACAGAGAGGGGAACAGGGACGTGCAGATGTGTTTGTGTGTGTTGGGATTATGTCCTAAATACACAGAATTACACAGGTGTTGCGCCAGGATTATGCAAAGTCTCCTGCTGAATATAGTAACTATAGGATTAAAGGGAGGAACCCAAGTCAAGTGAATGGCAGCACTTTATCTTTTACAAATTAAGCCAGATCAAGTGTCATCGCACCTGCGGTAAAAATTAAATCAGCCATTCCAGGGTTTGATAGGGGTTGTAGCTATTTTTTAGGTAAACTGAGGATAGGTCGAAAATACTAACAAAATCCATCACTCAGCGCCAAGTGGAATAACTTCTGCTCCCTTGTAGTGGACTTTGCTCAGACCTGAAGTACACAGTGACTATTAAAGACTCTGAAAGGCTTATTCAGCTTCCATAATGAGACGCTCGAGCACAGACGAGACTCCATACCGGCGCAGTCCGTCTCTGGACAGCAAACCCGACACGCCGCCGTTCACTTCTGGGTTTCACCGCTTCAGTGGGGAGTTTGAGTATAAGCGGCCGCCGTTTGCGTTCGGCTTCCACACGACAAAAGAGCCGCAGACGTCCAAGGGGCGCTACGCCCAGGGGAAGAAGTATGTGGTGTTTTACCTGGACCTCTCCTTCATATTCCTCCTAGAACTGCGGCGCTGCAGGATGGCCGAGGGTTGCATGATGGCCCTGCGATATGGAATGGTCTTCTTCAATCTCCTTTTCTGGGTGAGTAAATTCTTCTATCTCTGAGTGTGTGTGTGTGAGGTTTGGGGGATGTTTGTTTTTATCAGAAATTGGTGTTCTGCTTTCTTGACTTTTGCATTTTTTTGTTTCTCTGTTACTCATATTTTTCTTATCTTGTTTGAGGAAGCTCTGTTATGTGTGTCTGTGCAACCAAAATGAAGTGAGAGGAGTGACTGTGAGAAAGAGACAGATCATGCATTTAGATCATGTGTACAAAGCCCACTGTGTGGGTGAGTCAAGCTTTTTTTCTGTTTCCTATACAGTACTCAAAGTGTGGGTGTACACTGCATTGTTTGCTGTGTTAAGCTTTGGCATATTTAGGGCTTGTATTATGTGTACACTAGTTAATCACAGCGTTACCGTTGTGCTGTAATTCTTCGCCCATACCTCTGCTTAGCCCTCCTCACCGCACAACAGCGCTTCTCAGCCCATCAAAGCATCTGCTGTCAAACAGTTGGCTGATCATATCTGTTTGCCATTGGGAAGTTTGAGCCTCAGTGTCTGTCTGACTCTGTCAATCGCACTCCGATAGCCCCACAACAGATCACTTTCATTTCCACTGTGAAGCCTGTCATGATCCACAGCCAAGCATCACATTTAAAGATCTCGAACTCTGCTTCATCTTTGTTTTTTTTTGTTTTTTTTGCCACAGACTCCCTTTTCTGAAATCCATTGCAACTTGTCACAGAGTTTTGAAGAGATGTTGGCCCCTCTGGTTTCCTACCTAGGATTACTTTATTTTGTCATACTTCTGTTCTTATTGGTAATGGAATGAGATGAAGCCTTGAATGCTGAAATGCAATCTAGCTGCAATCTCCCTCTGGGAATCAGTGACCTCTTCACCTCTACATCTTCTCTCTGTCATAAAGTTCTGTCACAGAGGGGTCGCAGTGTTTGTTATTAGCACACTCTGTGTGTGTGTGTGTGTGTGTGTGTGTGTGTGTGTGTGTGTGTGTGTGTGTGTGTGTGTGTGTGTGTGTGTGTGTGTTGCTGCCGCTCAGGATAAATAATGACCACATAGCCACTTCAAGATTCTCCTCCTGAGAAGCCATTCATGTTATGATCCTCCAGGTAAACGAGCTCTTCCAACATAAAGCCCGTCTTTGAAAATAATGCATCTGAGTCATAGTAGCAGCTGATGGCTAATGTCAGACCTCAATGTTGCCACCATTTCAACAACAATTTACAATCTGTTATATATATATATATATATATATATATATATATATATATATATATATATATATATATATATATATATCGAGTGGTTCGCACAGACCCATTTTTTACACGTCTCATTCAAAATCTAGACTTTTATGGGGGTGACTTCAAAGGTTTTAAATGTGACCTCAATATTCTGTGGATGGGATGATTTGGGCTAGACAAAATCCAAATATCTTTGATTTCAACTTTACTTTCAGATTGACGCAGAAAATGAGAGTTCACATCATGTGTAAAAAGGAGGAGCGCAGTACAGTAGGGGCTCTAGTCAACAACTTTTGTTTATACTGATTATTTATATGAGTGAGATTTCTACCTCCTCCAGCTCAACTGTTAATACATTCTCACATAGTTTCTAAGGAGATCTTATCTAAAATAACACTTAATTAACACTTCAAAGTAGACATGCCATAACATTCTTAAAATATATTCTTGTGATAATATCCTGTTGTGTCATGTAAATAGCAACTTCTACACTATTATTATTATTGGCCTTATTATGAGCTGTTTTTTAATGAATGTGATTTTAGAAGATTTGGAAAGTGGTTGGAGTTCATCACGACAGTCTTGTAGTTGGCCTTGGTATTCATGTGTTTACTTTCACAGATATTAATAGATCCCATTAAAAATGGCCACAAAAGTGTATAGTTGTTGTTCAGTCAATTGGGAGGCTATTCTATGCTTTTCTATTTATGTCATGCATGTTTGCTGAAACAGAAGGTCTTTTGTAGGGGCAGATCTACAGGGGGGTGGAGGGGGGCAGCTGAGGGGGAAAGGCCCTACAGTGGGGGGGGGGGGGGGGGGGGGGGGGGGGTCAGCTGCCCCCCTAACTTTAGTGTTCAAAAAACTGTGTTTGTAAAAACAAACTGCCACTATGTCCACAAGCTTCTTAAAACATTGAAAAAAACAATTCATTTATATTAATTAATAATAAATAATAATTGTAGATGTAATCTTAGCCCCCTGCCCCTGAAATACTTAGGTACGTCCCTGCATCAAATGTGCAGAACGGCGTTCGCTCAGTCTGGCTCGCACACAGCGAGTCTGCTGCGGTGTGGTGGCCTTGCATCCCGGCAAAGACTGGAGCGACTGAGCTGCCCCCGAGCCTCTGAAGGTGAAGTCAGTTTCCCCAGGGGAAGTTTAAATTTAGTTTTGATTTTAGTAAAGACAAGAACAGCATAATACAAAGTGTTACAAACTGGCATGTGTGAATTCATGACGTTTACAGAGGGTCGCTGTTTCGGTGGCGTTACGTTACACCACACTACAACAGTGCTTTCTGAGACCGATCACTTGTATGTGATTAGTTAAGGGGTACTATAAAATCCACTTCCTCTCACATATCACGGCAATAAGGCTGCACAAATTAAACCAGGTGACGTCCTTTACTGTCAAACTGGGAAAACAACAAATACAATGGCATTAGGAAGGGTAGTCTAAACATAACTGTTGTATGCATGTAATACATCTCTTCTGATGTTATGTTTGTTAGGCTACATAGCTACAGGGCCCTACAGTGTAATGTAATACAAGGATAACCGGAGCTTTTAACATCTTGACTTTTGTAGGCCAGAGTAGCTGGAGATATTAGCTGAAGGGTAAAAGTGGGGATATTGCCAGCCAAGAAAATTCTGAGTGGTGCACAAGAGGAAGAGAAGGAGGGAAATGAAGAAGAAGAAGAAGAAGGCAGTAAACTGGAGAGACCAGGAGGGTCAGAGCAGGAAAAGAGGGAAAGGAAAAATTGACTGTGAGGGATGAAGAGGAGGCTGCAGATTCAGAGGAATCTGCCGCTGCCGGTTGGGACACAGAGACGATACATATAGAGAATTATGAGTCATAATAATTATAGCAGTTGGAATGATGAACGGTGGCAATTACATTAACAACAAAGATAATGGAACTATGACTAGAAATAATAGTTGTAGCAGTTCAGGGCGTAGCAGGGTGTTGCGGGGCATAGTAGGGCATAGCAGAGCGTTTACATATAGGGGTTCCCTACCAAGATCTC
This sequence comes from Gymnocephalus cernua, assembly GCA_023631565.1. Lineage (NCBI taxonomy): Eukaryota > Metazoa > Chordata > Actinopteri > Perciformes > Percidae > Gymnocephalus > Gymnocephalus cernua. The sequence continues at coordinate 15,433,045 of CM042426.1, read as the reverse complement.
TCGCTACCCCTTTGCCATCCCATGCAAAGATGTCTAAATCCGCCACTGGTCTTTTGTGGATTTGTCTTAACGGCCCGTGGCTCACGCACGCTTCAGGGATGCGGCGTGGCGCGGCTGGTGTAACATCAAGCATTGACTTGAATGGCACCGATTGCTCGCGCAGACGCGCCTGGTGGAAAATACCGGTAACTGTAAAGTAATCTGAATTACTTTTTTAGTCCAAAATAATGCATTAGCACACAATCTAAAATGTACTGTTTTTTCTGTAGAGTGAACAACATCGTTTTAATTGATGATTAAAAATTGAAGAAAAATAGTTAAGTTGAAAAAGTGGATGAAGTTTTGCTTACAGTCAGTAAGCAGGTTCATGACACAGCAGCAAGAAGTGTCTGGGACAAACTGTCTGCACACGTTTGTGTCTAATTTGCTCTCAAGGCAACAACAAGAGGTCAAGGAGTTAAACTGTTACGGGTAAGTGAGAAGCGTTGTTATGATTGAGGTCAGAGCTGCTGGTCTGCAGGGTAGACAGTATCTACTGGAGCGAGCTTTGCCGTTTTCCTGCAGGACATCAAGTTGAATCTATATCAAAACTTTAAAACAACTTTCCAAACATGAGCTTTAAATCACCTCTCAAAACTTACATTTTGAATGTCATGCTCTTGTAGTTAAATGTTTTATTTCTGTTTATTTTCCATGTCTATTTTTTTCATTTCTTGTAGTGATTTAAACTGTATTTATGATGATACTATTGTTTGAAACACTTTTAAGGTAAGGCTCATTGTTCCATTGTTTTCTCTTTCTCTTTTAAGCAATGTTTCCTAAAGCCTGGTTCACACGGCAGGATAATTAGGCCGATTTTAGATAGATATTCCTTGACTGCTCTCGTCTGCTCGGAAGGACGTCGGGACCGCTCCGATCTCAAATCGGGGATATCCAACATTTTGGATTTTTTTGGCTTGATTTCTCCTCGTGTGTGGTGTCCCCCGTGGTCAAACGAGCACGCAGCCTGTGGACTGTGGTGTGTAGCCAATCAGAAAGTGAGGTGACGAGGCGGCGAGGAAGCACCGGGAAACAAAATCAAAACAGCCGGCAGCATGGCGCACCAGTCCGGTGGACCTCCATATCATGACGTAGCAAGTATAGTCCATGCTCGCGTTGTCTTCACTTCTTTGACCATCGCCTATTCTTTTAATAACGTTTTTTTTTTTACTACTTGAACTACAAACTATCGCCACTGCATCCTCTTCGTCCGCCATGATTGTTTACTCTGAAGTCACGTTTGATCTCGAGGGATTTTGCGAGATTTCCCGTCTGACCTGGGAATGCTTGGGAGTCAAATCGGTTTGTGTGTGATGTGTTGATTTTGCCGTGTGCTGCGCACCACACACTGTACGACCAAAACCGTTAGACCCGTGATTTTTCATCGCCGTGTGTGGGGTCTCTCAGGATTGGAAAATCAGCCGACAATTTTAAAATCGTCCCATGTGAACCAGGCTTTAGAGCAACATAGTAAGAATTGTTATTTTTTTGCAGTTTGGTGCCCCTACAGTTTCATAATGTTATTCACTTATACACAGCTGTCACCAACATTTTCTATCGAGACAACATTGTCTTAATTTCGATTTAATGCTTTCATGTCATAAAAAGGAGCATCAACTCAAGATTGTCATGGAAACAAGTCTTTTTCGAAACACTGCATGAAAGGACATCGCAAGGTTTGTGCACAAATGTGTGTGTGTGTGTGTGTGTGTGTGTGTGTGTGCGTGTGTGTGTGCGTGTGTGTGTGTGCGTGCGTGCGTGTGTGTGTGTGTGTGTGTGTGTGTGTTTACATAATATATGTCACACACTTTAGGTGCTAATAGACTCAAAGTGTAATCCACTGACTCTTCACTCAGTCAGTTACAGTCAGGCTACAGTCAGTTAATTCCCATTACTAAATAAGCTTATGACTCTGACCTCGTACATTAATATCTGTGTGGGTGAGAGCAGCATGGGTGTACCAGACAAAGTGTCAAAAAATAAAATACAAATAGAGAGACATATTTTTGCACTCCAGGACAAATGTTTATTACCCCCCTAAATGTAGCAGCAATGACTCTACCATAAAATTGCAAGAGTGGGCAAGTACAAAACATGCAATGATGCACAGCACTAATCGTCTTCAGCGGAAAGCACCACAGAGCTGCAAAAAGTGCCCCACAGCTACAAAATACCAAAATAAGACTCTCATTTACAGCCACTTTTTAATTGATCTCGTTAGCACAAACGTGGCTTTTCCACACCAAGAGGGTGGATGAAACCCATGAAGCAGCAGGAGAGCCTGGGACAGAAAGAGATAGAAAGAGAGCAGGCAGAAGGAAGAGAGTGCAGCCTCTTAAGTTGTGTTTACTTGTCATTGTAATGTAGGTCAGAGCCCAATGGAGGATCCATAGATTGCCAGAGTTGTGAATGGGTTGCTTCTGTCTCCACTGATTTAGCCAGATCAATAGAAATGGTCTTTGTACCGATTTGAGATCTGTCAGCCCCGCCCCGCCCAGCCCCTTCCTTCACACAGTCCATCGATTTTGCAGCAGGACCGGGACGGACGTGCACAGCATGAGTGGTCCACATAATGGGCCAGCCGTTTGCTTTTGCTGAGTTTGGCATGTCTGTGCACAAAGCTCACAGGCAACAATGTCACACCCACATTCAATTGGGACACTTCTGGAAATGGGGAAAAAAGCAGGGACACTGGAAATGTCTTCATTTTCTGTATTATTATGTTTAGAGCAGTTTTATTAGGTCTGGCAGATCTGTCATGTTAGTGGGGTAGGTGCTGGGATATGAAGTAAGTGCTGAATAAATTACAATATTCACAAATAAATATATCATAACAGATCTGTCTGACAGATTTTGTGGAAAATATCCTTTCATAAAGCTCTCCGGGGTGTTTTTATTGGCTCAGAAAGAGGCTTAGGTGGTGCCTCAGTGAGGCTGTTCTGGCTTTATCATCGCTGCCAGTTTAATACTCAAACCCCTTTGATTCCAGCTTTCAGCTTTCATAGACACCAGATTTTGGCATTGCCATAACACTGACCTACTTGAAGCATTCTTTAGCTTTTTAGTATCCAATTTTCATCATGTTTCCATGGTTATGAAAAGCAACAGCCACATAAATTTGTTAGTATGAAGTCATAACTTTATTTGTTCCCACCAGTGATATTTATAGGGGCTCTGTAGACAGTTTTATTTTCTTATGTTATGACAGGATTCACAATTTGTTAATGCATTTTTAGACTAAATCATAATACTGTGATACATTTATCCTTTGACCTCTGTAGGTTGTAATAGTAGCTGAAAATGCATTATTCAACTGAATTACTTCAACGTATAAAGACCAAACTTGGGTCAATGTTGTGCTTTCCCTCTGTATCCTATAAACACGTAGGCTATAAATTAAATACAAGCAGTGAAATAAGTTAATACATTTCAGATAAAATTGCTTTTGTTTTCATCTTTTAATGAAGCTATAGGCTACGTGGGTTTTCATTCTATGATGTTGTTTAAAATATTGATCTCATGGCATCCAGCAAAACCCCTTGATAGCAGAAAGTATGTCAGTAACTGGATTCCACTCAGTTAGAAAATCTGGCTCAAAGCTAATCTCATGTCTGTTTGGCAGCTCTGCATTGTGTTGTTTTTCTCCTGCCTTTTTGCCCTGGACACTCCCACATTACTTTAAATGTTTGCAGACTCTTTTTTCAATATAGTATTGATGCTACTGATAACATGACTTGTGCCCTTTGTGGGCTGCCAACGTACATCACAGTCCATTTTTTTAGATCAATTTTTTATTAGCACCATTTATCATTCAGACATACAGAACAAACTCCACAATGTATGACAGTCAGTATCAAATGGTGCATACAACAGAAAAACACAAACTGCACAAAAACAAAAACTCTCACCCACCCTCTGCGGTCTCAAGGAAAACAAAACAAACTTTGTTACTCCTTGCTGGAGAGAGTTCAAGCATAACTAGAAAATGTCTTGAAAATACGCTAACCACTGTTTTATACAAAGTGAGTTGGGGGGGAGCCAGCGTTGAGCTATCATTTTCTTGGTTGCAGTTGAGCCGGCTAGCCAAATCTTCCTCTGTCTCTCGAGCAGGTGTAATTTAGAGTCATCATTAAGTAACAAAACAATCGGGTCAGTAGGAATTAGACATCCTATCACATCAGATAGTGTTGATGTTGTTTTATGCCAGAACTCATGCACCTGTTCACACTCCCAGACCACATGCAGGAAAGTTTCAGTTTGTTCAGGTTGACAGAACGTACAACAGGGAGTGGGAATGGCTTTCGAGACGTATCTCTTCTGAGGAGTCCAATATGTCCTATGGCATATGTTGAAGTGGATATACTGGTGATTTGGGTTCTTGGAACAGTGGAAAATGTTGTCCCAAACTGTCTCCCAATTAATTGCGTTCCCCCCCAGGCTCAGCTCTTGTTCCCATGTCTTTACCATTGGGAGTTCTCCTATGGATACTTGCAACAGCTTAGCATACATCTTGGACACTAATCCTCTCACAGGGAAATCAAAAAACCATTTAATGACTGGGTGCACCTCAAGATTTCCAAAGGTTTACCCATGGCACTCCATAACATTTTAGGGCTGATCTTAAGCAAAGATAAAAGTAAAAGGCTGTCCTGGGGACCTCAAAACTAGCTCTCAGGTCTTCAAAATTCAACATACCTTTCTCATTGAATGACTGGCCTAGAGTATAAATACCTCTGTCCCTCCACTGCTCACAAGCAAAAGGTTTGTTACCAGACATTAAGTGTGTATTGTGCCACATAGGGGGTATTCACGTGCCACTTATTGGTGTAGTGCAGGTGCTCCTCCACCTGTTTGAACGTTGGCCAATGTGTTGGTGATAATGGGGCCATAGGTTAGCATACACTTTTTTGGACAAACAGGCCAGGTCTTGCAAGACTTCCATTGAGGTTTTGCTCCATTCCTCTCCATGGAACTGTAGATGGGGGGGTCCATCCACACTCTGAGGGCCTGTAGCTGAAAGGTCTTGTGATACATTTTAAAGTTGGGGAGGGGCAGGCCTCCAGTGTTTGTGGTACGTTGCAAGGTATAGTATTTTAGCCTAGGTTGTTTATTGTTCCAAATATACTGCCAAATTGAAGTATAAAGTTTCTTCCAGAATTTTATTGGTGGGGGTAAGGGGATTATTGAACTGAAGAAATTCACACGGGGAACTAGGTTCATTTTAACAACAGCAATGCTGGACCGCAGTGATGCCGGCAGCACAGTCCACCTGGCCAGATCCCTTTGAACACTACTTAATATAGTTTCATAGTTGTCCTGGACCACTCGCTGTAGTGGTGCATGTATGATGATGCCCAAATATGTAATTTTGCTTTGGGTTGGTATTGTACCACCAATAGCTGATGTCACATGCCTGTTGTTCAATAAAAGAAGGTTAGATTTATTCCAATTAATTTTATAGGGAGAGATTGCAAATAGCATGGGGGAGAGCGAGCATCCCTGTTGAGAGCCCCGCTCGATGGGAAATGGCCGAGAATGCAAGCCATTGGTTGAGACCATGGCCGTGGGATTCGCATATAAAATACGCACCATGTCAATGAATTTGGCCCCCAAACCAAGCCTCTCCATTATTTGCCACAAGTAGTTCCACTCTAGGCGGTCAAAAGCCTTTTCCGCATCCACTGAAAAAATTGCTGCCATTGTTAGAAGGTTTCTGGCTTCTTCTATTACATGAAATAATCTGTGTACATTGTCTGCTGTGTGACGTTTGGTATAAAACCTGATTGGTCGGGGTGGACTAGCTTCTCAATAAAGCGTTCCAAGTGGAGGGCCAAGACCTTGCAATAGAGCTTAATATCAGTCCCAATGAGGCTGATGGGCCTGTAATTTGAGCACTCCATAAGATCTTTGCCCCTTTTTGGGTATAACAGAAATTAGTGCAGTGTTGGTTTGTTGGTGAAAAGTACCCATCTCTCTCTTGAGATACCTCGGTCTGTGCGGATGCTGTTGATAGTAGCTCTGGACTCGCTTTATTTTAATTGCAAAGCCAGCAATTTGCTTGGTTTGCAACCATTAAAATAATAATTTTGGCTCACTGTGCATTATGAATTCAGCTCTCCTCCTTAGCAAATCATTGATCTCTGTTCGACTTGTGACTAAAAGAGTATGTGTAGATTTAGAAAAACACGTCTTTAGAGACTGCTCTAGAGATTTACAACGTTCTTCCAACTCCACAATCCTTGCCTCTCTTTTTCTCTTCAAACTGACCGCAAAGATGTGAAATCTCTAATAAATCCTTTAGGTGCCTGCCAAGTGAATGCCGGGTCCGAAACTGAGTCAGCATTGATTGATATAAACTCAGCCAGTTTGGCTCTAAACATCACAGTCCATTTCTAATTTCCCTCTAAAAACAAAATCTTTTTAAATGCTTTTCCATTTTCACGTTATTGAAATTCACTTTAAAATATATCCTGAGGCGATTTTTATACTATAAAAACAAACAAACAAATCGGCTAAATTGGAACACATCACACTTTGAAGAGTTTACTATACTAACCATGCTTCAGTCAGGCTAGCTGTTTTACCCCCTTCCCAGGCTTTATGCTAAGCTAAGCTGTAGATACTGTACAGACATAAGAGTTGTATTAATTTCCTCATCCAACTTTCAACAAGATTTTCCAAAGGTTGAAGTTTTTATCTGAATGTAAACAGCCTAACACTAATGTTTACAACTATTCTGTAGAACCATATTGCCGCCACTCTTCACATAATGTGCTCCATAGCAGTAAAAATGTTTGTGTTTGTTCATTGAATCGCCAGTCTGAGAGAGGACTCATTGTCAGCTACACTTGTGAATGACGAGCTCTCAGTCCTCTCCAACACTTTTCCAGATTAGCCCGGGGACAGAGTGGAAGTACTTAGTGACGGATGTGCTCACTATTCTGTCAGTATTCTGACAGTGAATTATTTTCTCTGCTGCATCAGTCCGGCATGACTAAAGTGAGGCTGCTCTGTTTACAATATGGGATGGCCTCGTCTTCTCATGGCAACAAAGAACATCTCTTAAAACAGGTAAATATATATTGTACTGCATTTAGGGAAAAGCCAAACAAAGTCCTTGCCCTACTGCAAAAGGTCACTGCCAGTGTGTTAAAATTAGTATTTAGTAAGTATTTAGTAATCACAATTGACAGCTAGTGATGAAAGATTTAAAATATTTTAAATTTTAAATAAATATAGAGTGCACCTAAGGGATGTGTCAAAGCGATGTGCAGACTGTGTAAAAACAGCATGTAGCTGCACTGTTCTGACAGCTTCTTCTACTGTAGAGCTCGTTTTTCTTTTTCAGTTCACTATGAAAGGGTTAAAGGAACACACAGACTTATTGGGACTTTAGCTTATTACCTTCTGCTACTTGGGCGGAGTGATTTGCTCACAGCACCTGAGAAGCCCCTTGGTGAGGAGCAGAGAGTTTGCCTGAAGTTCGCTCAGAGTTGGAGTAATAATCACTCCACCCAAGTAGCAGTGCTTCGCCTTCTGTGGAGAATAGTTAGCAGTATGTATACGGTTAGAAGATGGCTGTGTCTCATGTGACCTTGTTATTTGTACATGCTGTGACTATACAAATCACAACATGTAAATAGGAACATGTTGGCGTTATTTTGTCACATATTGGGAACAATAGTATGTATGGACTAATCTAACTCTGGGGGATACGGTAAATAAGCTAAAGTCCCAATAAGTCAGCGTGTTCCTTTAAGATACGTGAGCGTCAGCCAGTACATAGATTTCAACACTCAGCCATTTAAGTGATTTACTTAGAGTCAAGTGGCTGCCCATCAGTATAATCCCACCAAAGCTTTGTTTTACTCAGCTGACTATGTGTAGCCGCTTGAGGCAGTAATGACAGTTGAATGAAAGGGGGTTCCACGGAAAAGCCGGCATGGAAATTTAAACTGTGCAGACGATGTTGTGTAGGACAGAAATGTATATAAAATGTGCATATGGAGAGGTTTTAAGTGTTAGTATACAGCAGTGGGCTGTGAAGAGACCTCTGTCGGTCTGTCTCACTACAGATGGAGGCAGTGAGCTCCAACACCCCACCAACTCAGCTGACGTAGGCAGGGGAAAAAAATCTGCTCGATACACCTAATTGAAAGTGTGGTGTCATGAAAGGAACTTTAGTTTAGGGTGCAATGGAGAAGTGGAATGCATAAACAGCCAAGTGACACTGATCAGAGCCGAGCGCATCCTGCTGCGGCTGTGGAGGAGATGCTAAAGGAGTCTATAGCAGGAACAAATCATCTTGTTCTGTCATGCAAATAAAAACAAAGTGTTAATTATTGATAGCTCTCAAGGCATGGTGGAAAAGGGAAAAAATACCTTGGGATCCTCACTTGTTTTGAAGTACAATCAAAAAGAAGCCCCCTTTTACTACTTCATGTGTGATTATTTCTAAGGATGTGTTGTATTCTCAAGGAGGCATTTTCAGGAACAGGATGGAGGGGGCAGCTACAAGTCATTTATAACAGGCTGCAGTGTATAAGTAATATCAATTTTACAAGAGACAGAATTTCTTTCTGATAGGTCGTTGTGATGCTCCCACGCACTTGGTAATCTTTTCTGCTCCTATTGATATTCTCTTTCCTCTCCGTGGTCTCTATTACCCATGTGGAGAAGCTGCGATGCTGTGCTCCCCATACTGTTATGAAATATTTTTGGTTGTAGGGCTTATTCAGTGTAAGATTGGGAAAGGCAACTCAGAATGTTTCACGCATGAGGAAATCACAATGTGCTTCACATAATAACATTTAAAATGCATAAGAATTGGCAGATAGGTTCTAATAGAGGAAAAGAAGAAAAAGGCGCAGGAAGGCTTTAAAGAATAAAATGATTTTCAATTTCCCAGTAAATCGCTTTAAAACCCACAGTTAGGCTGTGCCACATATATGTATATATTCTGTATCCGCCTGATCCAGTATATCATTGAAGTAGTATCAAACATACTTTACGTGAAATATTGAATTGCAGGATGACATTTTTTTACGTCTGCACCATTCCATTAAGTGGAAAAACTGTAAATGTCTTTGGCATATTTGTATTCGCATTTAATTCAGCCTGGTATTTGGTAGGATCTTAAAGTTTGACCAAAGCTTGACTAAAAAACATGTTCATTTTATTAACATTTAAGTGAAACTAAAATTTGAAACTAAAAGTAGTTTTAATGCCTCAACCAAAACACACCTGGAGGATGCAAACTCCAGTCTCTCGTGTCAAAGTACTGAACTTTCCTTTGACTTCTGTCCAGTACAAATACTACAGTAGCGCTTCCTTCATTGCCTTTTTCTTTTTGCCTCCAAAAAATATCCATTGAGTGCTTACGTTTCACTCATCTCACTGTATGTGGCAATACAAATTAGTTGTACACAAATTTAATTTCTAGGAGATAGGGTTGAAGCGGCAGAGGCAGAGATATCCTGCCTTTTAGTCCCTAGCGTGGTCACATTTTCCGACCAATACCATCATTCCTTTAAACCATCTCTAACTAGTAAAGCCCTCATCTTTCAAGCTTAACACCTCCACAGGCTTTCTGTCACGTACAGTATGTCTGTCTACCCCTGATATGTCATCAGTGGTTATTTTGGGCTTGGAGACCAGAACATGTGCCAGGTTTATTTTCCCAGACTTGACAAAACACCTCCAGGAGCCAAAAAAGATATTATACATAAGTTGTCCTTCCAGTGTCAAGTAAACTGACCTGTATGAGTAAAATCCCTATTTAAATACACATTGCCAGTATAGGAACAATCAATAGTTCCACACAAGCCTCTTAATCCATCTAAAGACACCAAACAAATGCTTTTTTTTTGTGAACATGAAAGAGGACAACAAAGTGTAGAGGTGGTGTGATTTCTAACAGTGAGTCAGTGTTGTCGGTAAACCTAGTAAACCAACTCCCACCTCATACGGAATAGGTTTGGCAATGACACAGCACACGCCCCACATCTGAAAACCTTTATCAAATAAGAAACAGGCTAACTACACCCTCACACATACAACCTTCCCATCCCGTAGGAGTCCATGGCTAATCACACATGTACAACCACAAGTTTCTCCTGTCAGGGCAGCTTCATGAAGCAAGTTTCACCTCATTCATGATCTTTCACTTTCTAATTGCGTCCAACACCTGCTTGTCACAGTCACGCTCCTTCGAAATCAGTCAGATTGGATAGAAATGGTGATACATTTCCATTTTAATGCATTTATTATTTTTTGGTCCTGGTCAAAACCAGCCGCATGGTGTACCGACCTTGTTATTGTTGAGTATAAATTGTTCTGATTTGGATAAATAATAGCCTTTCAAAATCAAACTCTTTCAAAGGAGACATTTTAGACCTTGAGTTGTTAATTGGTTTTCACAGTACCTTAACATGTCATTTTTCCCCCCAATGAAGTAGCTGACAATTATTTCAATTCCACATTGTTCTCTTTTGTTTAGGCTGCAATTTTAGTTCATCTTGAAAACAATACGGTGAATGTTGTTAAATTCTCCACCTTCCTTTGCAAGTCACAACTGTTTGTGTAGCTGGCCAAGTGCAAGACTTTAAGTGATCATGTTGTTGGTTTTTCATCTCAGCTTTATGTCACCAAGCTGTCAGACTGTTTAAAAAAATTCTACTCGAAACTTAACATTTCAGATATATCTCATAGAAAGCAGCTCCTCTGACTCTATTCGCACCTGCTCTACTTTGTTTTCCGACCCCCATTCACACACAAACACATATGTTTGCATTCTCTCACCTGACTCTTCTGCACAACACGCCCAGACAAACATTATTCACACTCTCACACATATACAACAGTGAGAGGATGCAAGATGAGGCCCTGCTCTTTCAGCAGGCTATACAAATAGAAGATTTTATTAACACTGATAAAAATGCCATCTTTTTATCGACAAGGGGAAACGGCGAAGGGCAGGAGTGTTTTGCTGCAGCGCTGCTTGGAATAAGGATGCTGCTGGGCTGACGGAGAGCAAGAGACACCAAGAGAGAGAGAGAGGGAGAGAGAGAGAGATATTGGATGCGGATGGGGGTGAAAGGACGAGACAGACATAGAGATAGATAGATAGATAGATAGATAGATAGATAGATAGATAGATAGATAGAGAGAGAGAGAGAGAGAGAGAGAGAGAGAGAGAGAGAGAGAGAGTATGTATCAAAGTGAAACCAAACAGAAGCAAAATGAGTCTGGACAATGAGAGGACCAGATGGTGTTTGGGGGGGAAAGAACTGGGCATTGAGAGATGGAGAGGAGTGGAAGAACAGTAACTACCACAGAGAGTTAAAGAAGGAGATAAAGGCAGATGGAGGTGGACGGGTGGGGGGTGGGATTGTCTTTACTGCCCTTGTTCGTGTAATCGAGGTTGGGTTGTAGCTGTATGGAAAAAAACGACCGCAGTGTGGTGCAGCAGAGTGCAAACAGCATGGATGTACAAACTGGAGGATGCCCGTGCACCCTGGGACCTGTGCTGAATGCAGGTGGAGTGGTGCAGAGCCAGAAAAGCTGATGGTGGAGGAGTTGAGTTGGGGTGTGTGTGTGTGTGTGTGTGTGTGTGTGTGTGTGTGTGGGGGGGGGGGGGTCGGTGACGATAAATGCGGGATGAGGGGGGGAGCAGGGGAGAGATGTGGCGGTGGCAGGAACAGGTGGGGAAACAGCAGGTGGTGAAGGGGTAAGAGGAAAAAAATGTTAACAGCTCAGGCAAGCTACACCATAAAGCACCTTGATGGTGCTTTAATGACACAGACGTGCTTCTCTGTGAAAAATGAGCTAAAAATACATGGAATTCTAATCCTTGTTAATATATTGAGCGTGATATTTCAGTTGATTCCCTAATGAATGCTGTATTTATCTTTCCATGAGAGCTTGACCATGAGGGACTGTATGAAAACATCCCCAGCACTATTAATATTTTCTTTGAACCCTTCCTAAAATATAGTGCTGAGTTGGTCTCAACTCATTTCACCATTAAAGGGGAACGCCACACCAATTTTGCACATCAAAATTTGTTGTACTGGTCTTGGAGAGTTCTACTGCATATAAGTGACAACATTTATTAAGCCTTTTGTGTTAGAGGTAGCTGCGCCAAATCTGATAAACGTCGTTATATGATGTCATCAGTGTCAGTGTCAGTTGGGGCTTAAAATTTGAAAATGAAAAAATAATATCTGGGGGTGTGGAGTTAGAAAGAAGTTAGTTTACCAGACCCCTGTAGCCCACTTCTTATCTCTGCTTGATGCTAGCAGTTAAAAAACAAAACAAAATGTTATTCTTAAAACTGCATTGTGTAATCTTTTTAATAGATTTTTTAACAAAAAACCCTTTGTTCTTTCACAAATGTGTGCTCATTCATGTATAATTACTTCCACCAACTATAATCTGCCATTCAGAATCATTCCATATACATGACAGCGACTCGCACGAAAGACGGCCGCCATGTAGCGCCTCCATGTTTAAAATACAATAGCCAAAGAGGGACATACCTCCGTATTTCGCACTTTTCACTCAGTGGCACTGAAAAAAGTAGGTCAAGGGGCGTGGCCGGTCGGCGGAGCTCACCATCAGCGCCAGATCGTTTCACCTCACTCTCACCTTGGCTCCCAGTGAAAACTTTGTTTGTTCTAGTTTGGTCCTAATCTTGTATCCCTCGTGTTGATGTTAACTTCTGCCTCTTGTTCAGACCTACGCCTCAGACCTGCTGCCGTTGTCTGCTGTTCCGCCCGCTCTACACCGCTCAGACCTTCAGACGAAGATGTCGCTAATTAAACACGCTTCGAATGAGGGGGGGATATTCAGTTGGTTGAATTTCACCGCTAGATGGGAGAAATTCTTACACAATGTAGCTTTAATTCGTCACTTACACACAGTACAATGTAGTGAAATTTATTTACTGCATTTAACCCATCCTAAGTATTAGGAGCAGCCTGGGATCAAAGCGCAAATCTTGTGGTTGAGGGGGAGGCCACTCTACCCCCAACCCACAAGCCACCACTTCAAAGCAACAACCGAATCCCTATAGAGCTGTCGGCGGTCAAGTTGCATTGTGTGTAATGTAGGCGCCATGTTTTGACAAGGAAGAGGAATGCATGGAAGAAAGGAAATATCTCTGATTCTGCTGCATCAAACCTTTTTTTTTAAACTGTCCACTGTGAATCCGAGAATTTTATAGAAGTGTAGTTTTAAATCAGTGGAGTATTCTTTTTGTAACCAAAACAGGCAAACCATAATGAATTTGAGAAGGTGTAATCTAATATAAACCTTGATATATTATTGGAATAATGATTTTCGTTATATGTAAAGTAATCAAGCACCAATTTTATACATTCTTCAATATCCCATCAGGCTATGTTTTGAGAGACTTTCCCTAAGCCCCTATCGTTATATCATAACTGTGAAATAGGTTAAACATAATTCTGCACAATATCAGTGTTTACACTTTTTATCCTAAACTTCAGCTTTGTTTTCCAGTACTGTACCCCGTACAGTAGGTATCCAGTATAATCGATTTCCATTGTCCGATTATTATTCCTGTGTTCTCCATAGTTTTCATACAAGAAACTACATTGTAAATTGCAGGCTGTATTACACAGTGTTATCCATTCAATCACTACTATCAATATTATGTGTTTGTAACTGACATATTGGTCCTATAGTTGACTGTGATGGGAAAATAATAATACAGTAAGCCCCAAAACAGTGACAGGATTGAAAGCCCTTTTTTGAATTAATCTCAAAAGGTAAGGTTTGAATATAAATTTCTCCCTTTAGCAAGGCATTGCCCGTCCCTTATCTACCCTCCTTTTTGATTATTTTGTTAGTCCCTAATACGTTTGATTATTGATGACTGAGCTGCTTAATATTGTTGTCATATTTATCATGTTTGTGCCATCTGTCTCTCCACACCATGATGGAAACAAGCCAAACTATTTAGCTTGTCCTTGCTGCTCCTGACACATACTGATGATGACTTAGCATTCAACAGTCTTACCAAGGTATCTCAGTTATCGTCAACCTCATCATTTCCATGCAATCTTGTCTGGCCTGGATAAAGGCAGAGGGACTGAGCCGACACAATAATACGCTCAGGCGAGATAGAGAAATTGCTTCTCTAAGGAGACAAATGCTCATCCAATCAATCTCTCGACAAAGCAGAGTTTCGCGTGAATATTTCCAAGAGGTAACCCTGCCCTGGCTTCCTTTGAAGCTGCCACAATGCAATCCTCAGCGGAGTTTTGTACTGATCAAAGGCCATTCCCTCCGTCTTTTAAGGAAAAATGAAGGACATCCATTATTATTAAACCCTCTGTTGCCTTTTATTGAGACAAGTCCTAGTCTGTAGGGCAGGCGTGGCGTGGGCACACAATGGGATGTGAAGTGATAACACAGGGCGCAGCAGCCTTTAGGACAGCTTTGTTAACCGTTGACAAGATAAACATGAAACCCAAACCCAAATGTCCTCATGAAATATGCATCTTTCCAAAGGGATACTGGTCATGTTTATCTAAAAAGGCTGTGTGCTGCCAGTGCTAAAACATGAGAATCCACCAGTGACCTTATTTTCAAAATTTCTATAATAAGAGCAGATGCTATGATGACAAAGCTAAATGTTCTTAGGAGCTGATTGGTACTTCAGCAGTTTCATCTGATACTGCTTACTGCCTTTAGCATTCCCTGTTTGATACTTTCTTTCTTTTTTAAAGACTATTTTTTTCAGGCTTTTCCCCTTATTATATATAGTGACAGTGGATAGACAGGAAAGAGGGTGACTGATGGGGGATGACACGCAGCAAAGGGCAGCAGGTCGGATTTAACCCGTGCCGCTGCAGAGGACTCAGCCCCCCCTCTTTGGTACTTTCTATACATTTCCTGCAGATACTTTTAAGTAACAGACTACAGGACACTTCATGACACAGGCAGGAAAAAGTGTGATGAAGGACAATAAGGACACTTTGGTTTAGTGTTGAATCATAATGAAATTAAATGTTTTCGTTATCATTTTGAAAGTCTTCATCATGTTGCTGAACCAAAAGCCCAAAACCCAAAGATATTTAACTGTAATGATCTGTTTGGGGTCCTAGAGACCCCAGGTCCTTGCCTGGGAAAGAGACAAATCTGCAAGCTCATGTTTTATTTGCTCTGGCAGATGTGTCTTGTCCCCCTCCGCTTTGGACAGAATTTCAACAACTTGAGATCTGACGGGCCAATCGCAACCGTTTATCTCAAGTCCTCCAAACCATGCGACGATAGGAGCGTTTTATAAATGAATGCCCCTTGCAGTGACATGAAATACAACCCACAGGAGCGTGTTCTGTCCTCATATCAAATTGTAACAATTACGATTTTAAACGCATCGTTAAAGTAGGTAGTTAGGTTTGCGAAGATCCAGGACTTAGCCAAAAAATTTGAACATCGACAACTTCTTAGTCCCTCCCCCCTTTCCGCTAAAGCCAAAACTGTCTCCTAAGCCCCTCCCCCCACAATGGAGAATGAATGTGTGTCCATGAGCAGTGATTGACACGCAGTTAATTTATTTGCCTCCGGAGTACTGTGGAGTGGGTAAGACTGGATTTAATGGCAGGCTAGAAGTTACGGTTGACTTGCGCTAGCCTAGCACCAGCGAACTCTCCAACTGGAAGGACTGGATGAAAAGTGTTGAAAACTGTCTCCACTGATAAATAACACCCTGGCTAACTTGGAAATGAGGTCCTATGTCCAAAATTCTGAACCACCCCTTTAACTTACAGTTACACATGTGACACGTGATGTAGTTCTGTTTGCTCCTTAAAGTTAAAAAAAAGAAGCTATGAAATTCCCCAAAACTTTTTATGTATCTGTGAACTCTCTTTTTAACCAAATTACACGTTTATGTTTTGATACTTTTGATAAGTAATGTAATAACTAACGTAATAATTAATGTCATGTCCATTCACTGAGCCTCCCCTGAAACTTTTTGGAGCCCCCACACCCGGCTCCCACTGTGGCTCTGATTGCTTGTAGGTCTACGCAATTCCATCTAAACCTGTTGATAACGACCCTTGGGATCGAAGGTGTACTGAGAGGTTCCAGACTTATTCACATGTGTGATTTGGTCTTGCGATGTCAGGCTACCGGGGTCCATTAATCAACTCAAAAAAAATTGTTTTATCAGCTTGATTCTTGACTTTTCCTAACTTAATGAGAATTGCTTACAGACATGATGTTGAACTGATGACATGTTCCTGAGGTCTGCAACAGAAAATGTCACATTACTGAGCCTCCCCTGAAACTGTTTGGAGCCCCCCACATCCGGCTCCCACTGTTGCTCTGATTGCTTGTAGGTCTACGCAATTCCATCTAAACCTGTTGATAATGACCCTTGGAATCAGAGCTGTACTGAGAGGTTCCAGACTTATTCACATGTGTGATTTGGTCTTGCGATGTCAGGCTACCGGGGTCCATTAATCAACTCAAAAAACATTGTTTTATCAGCTTGATTCTTGACTTTTCCTAATTTTATGAGAATTGCTTACAGACATGAACTGATGACATGTTCCTGAGGTCTGCAACAGAAAATGTCACATTATTTCCGTCTCAGAGGCTGCGGCTGTAGAACATGATTAAATACAATGGATTTTTATATGCTCTACTTGTGATGATGTACATACTTTTTATGTGTCACTACACCTCTCAAATGAGTTTATATTGATTTCTGATAATACAGTTTCATAAAAAGTTGTTCATAAGAGGTCTAACAGGAAGATAAAACTCTCCAGGGGTTTTAATGACCAACATAATTACCATTGATGTAGGATACTGTATATCTTTGGTTATGAATGACCCATGTAACATATACAACAAGAAATATGTCCTCGTTTGGTGTAATTTCTGTATTTTGTCTTGTTCGTGTTCAAGTCCAGTTTGTGGCAAAGGGAAGGGTTATCACTACCATACTTTTCTACACCCCAAACAATGAGGATGTAAAGCAATTTTTAACAAAACACAATTTTACAATTATATAAAACAGAGAAAAGCAGAGGTTTTGCTTAGCAATAAACTTGGAATAGTTGCAGCTTATCAATTAATCAACAGTGTAAAAATACTCTAATATCAAAAGGTAAAACAAAGTCCTGCATTTGGAATTCTACTTGATTAAGTATTACTTGCAAAATGTACTTAAAAGTATCAAAATTAAAATTGCTCACTACGTTAAATGGCTACAAATTCAAAGCCTTCAGTTATTATCGTGCGCAACAAGATTAGAAATGTTTTCCAGGTTGCTGTACTTGCTTTACAGCAACTCCAACCTAAGTAGGTCTAATCGACACATAAATGAATACACCTTTAAGGGTATGAGAGGCTTTTAATCTATAAAAATGTATTATATTTAAAAAATGCATCAGATGTTTGTATGTAAAATCAAACTAGTAACTATAGCAGTTACATAAATGAAGTGGAGTAAAAAGAACAGTATTATCCTCTGAATGTAGTGGCGTAGAAGAATAAAGTAGCATGAGTTAGATGTACTTAAGTACAGGCAATCCAGTAAAAGTAAAACATAACGTGTTAGTTTTTCAAATCAATAATATTCTCCAAATGACACATTGAACTAAAGGATTAAAAACGGTGCATTAGCTAGTATGCCATCTGTCACACTGATTAGGCTACCATGTCGCTGATCAATACAGCAGCTGGAGATCACCAGTTTTAATTGTAAATCTATTTTTTCACCCATATGCCTGGAAACCCAATTAAGGCGTGTGGTGCACACCCGCTACACTCATACTCTGATACATGCTGGTACATATGATTCCTCAGAAATCTTTCACTGACCGCTATTTATGAGACGCTGTCCTCATAACAAGATTTCTAATTTGAGTCAAGTCAGTGCCACTGCTAATTGATGTTAGTAAATATCTCTTGTCACGATTCTGCAGGAAGCTAATCTCTGGTTGTATATGGCAAATATTAATAACATTGTTTTCTGTAGAAATCATGGTAGAAAATTGAGTTTTTTTCTACTGAATCTGTCTTATAAATATGTAATTTGGAGACTGTCCTCCTACGGCAACTACGTTGACATTCAAGTGACAAAAGCCTCAAGTGGCCGTAAAAAGTATAGCTTGTCCATCTGCAGTCTCTGTTGAAGCTTTTAAAAAGCAGCTGAAGACGCACTTGTTTACATTTGCTTTTGATTCATGTATGTAATTTTTTGGTGTCATGTTGTAATTTTTTAATGATTGTTTTTAGTCTTTTAGGTTTTAGAAATGTAATATGTTTTGTACAAATGTTTATCATGTGAAGCACTTTGTGACTTTGTCTATGAAAGGTGCTATATCAAATAAACCTATTATTATTATTATTATTATCATGACAATGATTTATCTGTAAGCAGGTAGTTACTTTAACCCAAACCCTTTCTCTCAACCTAACTAACCATTTTTGTGAATATGTTTATTCGATTTCTTGTCAAGAGTTAAATGAGAAGATCAGTACTACTCTAATTAGATCTTCCATTCTGCCCTAACCCAATTGGTACTGTAATTTTTGTTGGGTTGGACTTGGACAGAAACGACGCGGGTTCATGTGTAGTAAATATATTGAGCTCAAGTGAGAAGCTGGGTAACAAAGACTGGAAACAGCTGGAAACAGCTAGCCTGGCTCTGCCTAAAACGTAAATATCGTCCTACCAACACCTCTAAAACTCAATAATTAACATGTTATATCTCATTTGCTTAATTTGTACAAGAAATCAAAGTGTAAAAATTACAAGTTGTGGTTTTACTATTTCTTGGAGCTGAAGAGTTTCTAGGAAGTTACTGTTCCTGGATAATACATAGTCTGGCATATTACTCTTAAAATGGAAAATTGTCGTTTTTACACTTTAGTTTAAGCAAATTAGATTATCAGTGAATTTAAGAGGTGCTGGTTGGTGGATTTTGTTACCTTTGTATAAAGCAAGGCTAGCTGTTTCCCCCTGTTCCTAGTCTTTATGCTAAGCTAAGATAACCAGCTTGTGACTGAAGCTCAATATTTAATTACACATAAACTCGGGTAATTTCTGTTCAAGCCCAACCCCCAGCCTGAACTATTTACCATAACATTGTCAGATCAGAAAAGAAATGGTTTTATTTTCTCAACAGAGATTTGAAATGATTTTGAAAAGCACTGACAAATTATGTGGCACTGTTGATAGGGCCGTCAGGCTTATGTAGTTCATTCTGGATTGTTCAATCACAAACAATGTATTTCGTCATTTAATTTGAAGGACTCTGATCAGCGTACATGTTTCTGTTCTCCAGTCTATGAATTAGACCGAGATATATAAATACAGTGAGTAGGTGTGCATGTCAGCAGTGTTCATCACAAAAGGAGCCGTAATGAGAGTGAAATTTGCAATGATTGCATTTGTCAAGGACATGAAGGAAACATTTAATGGAAAATAAAAATTCAGAAGTAAGTCGGATCATTTTCTATTTTTACCCGCTGTTGGCCAGAAGTGGATGTTCTGGAAGCGCACCGAAGTGCTGCCCTCTCCCCTTTCCTTTGATACTAAATCGCCTGCCATCGTCCTGTCGGTTCCCTCACATTATGAATGAAATCCTGCTACTCTGTGCTGCTGCTGTAGGCCTACGGAGCAGAGCAGACACTTTCACATGGGGTGACATTAACTAAATGGGTTTTATTTCTATTAAAAAAACTAAATGATGGTGGGGACGATGGGCAAGAAATGTAATATGTGTATGCCCGAACACCGTGTAACACCGTGTAACACCGGTAACAACGACCACCATGGCAAGCCTTCATCACACGCAACATATAGATAATCTATGGGGTGTATTTGCAGCTGTGAAACTCACTTGAGACGTTTAATCTGGATAATTACTGAAATACAGTGATTGGGCAGATCGGAAGGAGCTCTTTAATTAGGCCCAACAAGGCCCACCCTCTCTTTAGAGATTGATTGCCCCCTTGACATTCATGTAGCTGTACTGATGACAGTGAGGCTAGTTCAGCTAAATGTGAGTTATCGCACTCAAGTCTGGGTTTTGAATTAATTAGAGCTCAACATTTTTACTTTACTCTTCTCGCGTCGTCTGTTATCAGCTGCCGGCTCGAATGACTTCACTGTTTTTCTGCTCAGGGGTCAAATTAGACTTTGATAATTGTCCTGGACTCCTGAGCCTAGAGATAATTACACCAACGTAATGATTCTAAAAAACTGTTTCAGTTTCAATGCCCAGGATCAATGCTTAAAAAAAAGCAATGGTCTGCACCTTGAGTGGTTGTTTTTTTTTTATTTTATAACACAACACTATTAAAACTGTACGCTGTGGCAGTGCTCCCTCTTTCCTGATCAGGAACCAGGCTGCGTTTGATCACTCCTGTCTGCTCCTGTGCACCAGTTTTACTTCACTGGCTCATTCAAAGCCGTCTGATTCTGCAAAGTACAACACAACCCACAATTTTCTTTTTTTACCCCAGTATTTTCTGGTCCGCCCTGTTCTATTTGATGAACAGGCCTTTTGAAATTTTCAGTGCTAACCTTTCCATCTTATTACCTGCTTATCCAACTGGATATACAATGACAGCTCCCTGCTATGCAGCTGCAGCGTGGGTGTATATGTGTGCAGAAAAAGCTCAAAAATCTTTTATTTGATTAATCCTCTTCTTAACACAGCCATGTCCGCTCGCTAGGGCAGCACTGGGCTGGTTGAGCCTGCTCAAGTCTAAGCCCCTCTCACCCCAGCTGGATTTGCCATGTTGAGAAGACTGGTGGACATGGTAGTGATTTGAACTGATGACTGTTGGATGTAGATGAGAGAGGTGAGGATGGATCGTGGGAGGGCAGATAGGGTAAAGGATGACAAGGTAAGGATGCAAAGGGAAGCAAAGAAAATGGGATAGACAAGGCGATGGAAAGAGTGATGTGTGAGTTGGTGATGTGTGAGCTAATGATGATGAGAAGAGAAGAGGGAGAAGGAGGAGAGGCTGAGGTGTAACAGAACAAGGGAGAGGCTTTAGGGAATGAGGTGTTAATGATGGGAGTGGGGGAGTGGGAGAGAGCAGCGGTAAGGATGTGAAATAAGGGAAAGAGCAGCACAATTAAAAAACAAGGAATTAAAATGCCAGAGAAGTTGTCTGGGATAACAAGACGGTGAGAGACAGAGTGAAGGAGTGTTAAGGGGTTTATAGATGGCTTCACTTCGCTACACACACACACACACACACACACACACGGTGCAGCAAGGCTGAGAAGAAAAAAAATATCTATTTTTATGATTCAATTATTATTCATTTAGTCTACAAAATGTCAGGAAATAATAAAAAAAAAATGCCCAAAACTATTTCCCAGAGCTCAAGGTGACGGCTAAAACACAAATTTAATTCACCAGGATGCAAAACAGACAATAACAATCAGCAAATCTTCTCATTTGAGAAATGGAACTAGTGAATGCTGAATTTCTTCTTGAAAAATGACTTAAAGGATGATGTTAAGAGGACGACCATGAATTACAACCTCCCCAATTCAAGTCCAATTGGGACCTTCTCATCTCATTTGCTGTCATCTCCCTACTGGGAACTTGGTAATAAAAGCTTTAAAAGGGATACATCACCGATTTAGCATTAAGCTTTGTATCAGTAGAAACCCGGTAGTATTTTTGAATGACCGTGCTTCCCTCACTCATATCCCCTGAGAGGAGAGTTCTTTGTATTGTGTGTCTGGAAAAAAAACTGATGGCGCAAAAATCGTCGTTTTGCATCATCTGAGGCATTTTTTGCCCAGAGGCTATGGACTACAGCCAGCTAGTTCCACATGTTTTCAACCCGCCCATAGGGGGTGGGACTGTCACTACCCAATGCGAGTCGCGTGTCAGCCATCTTGAAGCTAAGCTAACAGGCTCTCTCTTTTCAGCAGCAACCTTGCAATTATGTGCATTCAAACTTCCGCACATGTGTACCACCGGGATACATTGGTAGAGATCAGAGAATATGCAGGAAACTTTATTACAGATGGAATACTCGACACACTACGCAAGCTTCGCCTGCTACGGAGACCAGCACCTCAGCCTGCGGTGTCGCTCAATGCCGCTAGCCGGGGAAGGGGACATCGAAAGCGGTGTGCGAGAAAGCGGAAACGTGAAACGAGGGCAGGAGTTCGAGCTAGGTGGAAAGCTAACGCTAGCCGGTCACCTGTCCCATCCATCCTGCTTGCAAGTGTCCGCTCATTAGACAACAAACTGGACTACAGCTGACTTCAACAAAACTCCCAACGTGAGGTCAGAGACTGCTGTGTTTTTGTTTTTGTGGAAACATGGCTGAACAACAGTGTACTGGACTCAGCTATCCAGCTACCAGGCCTGCTAACTGACTTGTGGAGGTGGGCTGTGTTAACACGGACTGGTGCAGAAATGGGGTGCTTGTATCCAACTACCGCTGGTGGAGTTTGTAACTGTTAAATGCCGACCATTTTACATTCCACGCAGATTCACGGCTGTGTTTATACTCAGTGTTTACATCCCACCAAGCACTAATGCTACCAATACGTTAGCTCTACTTTACGGAGCCTATAACGTGTGTGCACTAAATGTAACCTGTTTCGTATGTCATTTTTATATAATGTCGTTTTTATATATTTTAATTGTGTAACACCACTTGAGCCATGGTGAAACGTTTCATGTATATGGTTGAAATGACAATAAAACACACTTGACTTGACTTGACTGCCCCCTGTAACCGGTAGACGTGGCTTGGGAGTGGCCTCGTAAGGAAGTGAAGCAAGTACATTCTGGGAGTTTTCTTTCATCCAGTCGAGCCAAAAATACATTTTCTGGCTTTTCTCAGTCTAGAAGGCACCAACTTTTTTCACAAAAAGTTCAAAAGTTTTTTCATATATTTCTACTACATAAATGACCCAATTTATTACATATTCATCTTTCCAGCAGTGAAATATCCCTTTGAAAGAGCCCTAAAATACAGAACAAAAACACCTCACGGAACCAGATGAATGCCTGTAAACTCTCGTTGTTTACAACAGACCATTTACAGTAGGTAGTAATTGTATAGTTTGCCTTCATTTTCTCTTATCTCACTTTGTGTTCCTCGCTCTGTGGCTAGCCACTTTGCTAGATTTAAGCAGTTAACTTGGTGGGTGCAATATTTTTATTACCAAGAGAAATGATGGCCAAAACTATGAAAACACAACCCAAGTTATGATAAACTGAAATTAACCTTTTAACAATTGATAAAAAAAAAATCAAAATGATGAATTACCCTTCTTTCAATCGACTTCGAGTCTCCAAAAATATCACTGCTAAACCCTGGATTGGGTCCATTGGCCATTTGTTTTCATAATTATTCATATTCATTGATATTTATATTATCTACACCATTTGTGCATGACAACTATGGTATGGTTAAGGTGAAGTTGGATAAAAGAGAGCCATTAACTGCAGGTCGGTGACAAGACTTGGACTCCAGTCTCATGCATGATGGTCAGATGCCAATTCACCACCCCAACCTTCACACCCTTACTTTCTAGATGTAAATCACAACCTGCAGGATCATCTGATATGAAAACAGTTCTTTGGGTACTGGCAGTGAGCTTCAACACCGGGGTGCAGCATTTGTAACTGTAAAGGCACGGAAACGCAGCCTCATGAGGGCCATCAGCTGCGCAACAACTCTCTGATTGAACGAGCCCACTGGTCTATTTGTTACCGCTCCTGCTTTGTTGACCCACACTGATTATTTCCATCTCGCTGCACTTTCTCTCCCCCCCCCCCCCTGTCTCACTCCATCTTACATCTCATGCCTCCTTGTTGGTAACGTTGCCTGCCACTGCATTTTGTCATGCAGTTCTCATGGGACTGTTTGTTACTCCATCTACTCGCTGCCCCTTCCCCTCCCTCTCTGCTCTCCTTCCTCCCCACCTCTCTCTTTCCATTAATAATTTGTTATGCCACTCTTGCTCTGCAGGGTAGTTCTCATTGGTCTCCATTTCTCTCTACTCCGATTCTGATTTGTCATGCCACTGCCATTCCCTTGTACACGACTCATTGGTCACTGTCCGCTGAGCTTTCTATTACCCTCTCTCTCGCCTTCCTCCCTCTTTACTCCCCTCGCCACCATGTTCTTTGATGTCATACTTTGACTTTTAGAGATTTGTTTCTCCCTACAGCATGCAACTGAGGTGTTTTTCATCTGCAATGGCTTTATCAGCAGAGGACACAAAGGGTATGCAGCATCGGGAGACTGCGTGTGAGGCCAGCAGCTCTGGTTTTGTCCATATTTCCGTTCAGGGGGAATTATTTAGACAGTGTTGCACACACAGTGCAGATATTGCCATTTCAATCTGTTATTAGTATCACCTGAATGCACCAGAAGGCAGACTGACTGAGAATATGGGGCCATTAGTGGAAAACAGAGAAGGCATATGCTTTGTGAAATACTGCACTTGTGTTTCCCGTTAGTGATTTAGTGACATGTGTGTGGTGTGTGTGTATGTGTGTATGTGTGTGTGTGTGTGTGTGTGTGTGTGTGTGTGTGTGTGTGTGTGTGTGTGTGTGTGTGTGTGTGTGTGTGTGTGTGTGTGTGTGTACCCTCACATCGGGAGGATGCACAATTGCCCCATCAGGTTAGATTGCAGCTCGGTTTGCGCTGACCGGTCATTGCGATCTCGCTCAATACTGCACCAATTTTAAAGATTTTTGTTCACATCATACAACAAATGCATGTGGAAATGGGGTCCAGGTTGAAAAAAAACTAAATCAAATTACCCTTTAAGTTTAGGAGAAGCGTGGTTTGGATTAAAACACTCCCAAGAAACACACATTTCCTGGGTGAAAGTCTGTTGTTTTCTCCAGGAAGCGAACTCTGCTCCTTGGATATTGGAAGTCGTGTGTTGTATGACCCATCCATCCATCCCACCCGACCCCATCCCTACACAGCCAACTGAGTTTTTATAAAGCAGCAGTCATTGGGGTGCATGTAGGAAAAAATACATGGAATGCTTAAGAATTACAGTGCTTAACTTTTCGTAGCTATATGAACGCATGGTTCATAAGAACAGCCTGTGCTGGGAGGGACTATTTGAAGGGAAAGTTGGCAAACTACTATGACTGGTGAGAAGACCAGGAAAAACCATAATGACAACTAAAATAAAACTTTTAACTTGAACTTGATAATGCCAACTTTGGAGTATTCCTGCAGTAATCCAAAGACGGTTACCCCCGCCGTACTGTGTGTACTTCTGGGGAGCAACCTTGCAGCAGCTCTCTTGCCACTTTCCTTATTTTTTCTTACTATCAGTCTGTGTATCACAAGCACTTTATGGAGGCTTGTTTGCACTATATATATCCAAATGCTCTTGTATATTGTATATATTTTTTAAACAATATTCTTATTTTAATAATAATACATTTATTTTATATAGCGCTTTAAAAAGGTACTCAAAGGCACTTTACAAGTTAAGAAAAACAATATCAAGATCAGTATAAAAACATCAATGACTAGAGGCAAGGCAAGGCAAGGCAAGGCAGCTTTATTTGTATAGCACTTTTCAGCAACAGGGCAATTCAAAGTGCTTTACATGAAGACAATCAAAATACAAGAATAAAAGTTACAGTGCAGTATAAGAAATGAAACATTAAAGAACAGTTAAAAACAGTTCAAAATATAAAAGCAGATAAAATAAGCAACGAAAGTATAAGAAATGGACAGAAATGAAAACATTGGACAGAAATGAAACATTAAAGAGCAGTTAAAAACAGTTAAAAATATAAAAGCAGATAAAATAAGCAACGAAAGTATAAGAAATGGATAGTCATTTAACCAAAAGCAACATCAAAAAGAAAGGTCTTCAGCCTTGATTTAAAAGAACTGAGAGTTGCAGCGGACCTGCAATTTTCTGGAAGTTGGTTCCAGATATGTGGAGCATAGAAACTAAATGCTGCTTCTCCCGGTTTAGTTCTGACCCTGGGGACAGAAAGCAGACCTGTCCCAGACGATCTGAGAGGTCTGGGTGGTTCGTGAGATAAATACTAGAGATAAATATTACAAAGGTGCAGCAATTCATTTATTGTATTTTCTTGTGCTGCTGCAACAACCAACTTTCTCAGCTGGAGATCAATATTTTATCTTATCTGCTAACACTTTAGCCACACCAGACAAATACCTTAAATTAGAAACAATGCACTGGGTAACCCTTTAGCGTAATTTTTTTCTGGGTAGTCCAATAGATTTCAACACGTTAACATTGTAATTTCACACAAAACTACGGGCTTAGGTATAGAAAAAGATTGTGGTTCGGGTTAAAGTAAGTAAGTTTGTTACTTAAGTTATACACATAAGTTAAAATACATCAACATTGACTTTTGGTTTCACATTTTGAAAATCATAATTTTTTTTGGAGCAGTTTATACAAGGGTTGAAGAAAAGTGGGTGATACAAGCAGCCAGTATGGCAGCTTCCTCTGTTTTGGATTCTCTATGTCTCCATTCCACCATCAAGATGGTTTGCATTTGGTCAACAATTGGTATGACATTGACATTAATCAACATTTCTGTAAATGTGCAAATTTTAGCCAGCCGGCTCATTTTTAACTGTAGTAGATGTAGAGATGTTTTGAGATCACACTTGATCTCTACACCAATGCTTTGCATGGATTTACTTTGCTTCTGTGAGCGAATTCACTGATCACAGTGACTACGTTAACATGCACATAATTTTCCAGTTTTTGCCATTATTCCGAAAAAGACGATATTCCGACTAAGCCGTCTACATGGGTAATGAAAGTGACTATTCCACTAATATTTCCGTTTACATGTAGACATACAAAAAGATTTTTTTCAAAGTTTTCCAGCATTGGCGGACTTGTTGGACCGTGCGAACACATCATCCCTCTTTCATTCCTTCAACCAGCTTCTTGAAAAGGTTGGCTTAGTGGTGTGTGTGTATAACCCAAAACCTGCTGATATCCAAGTCTTTGATAATGTTTAAAACGCACACAGCTGACCATAAGCTGTAAACTGGCAATACCCCGATTGAGACACATATTCCAAATACGCTGTATACATGTCCAAAGAATGCTTCTAAAACCCAGATAATACCAGAATATCCCACGTCTTAATCGGAAAATGCTATATTCGGAAAAAAGCCTTAGAGATCCCATATTATGGTCATTTTCAGGTTCATACTTGTATTTTAAGGTTGTACCAGAATAGGTTTACATGGTTTAATTTTCAAAAAACACCATATTTGTGTGGTACTACACATCTCTCTCTCACTGCTGCAGCTCCTCTTTTCACCTTGTTTTCAGGTCTCTGTAGCTGAGAGTGAATCATCTTTTCTTCTGTACTATCTTTGATTCCACTCGCACATGCGCAGTAACTCAGATCGTAGATCATGTCAGTTAGCTCCATAGACAGTAAAAGAAAGGTTGTTTCTCCAACTTTGGTCAGTTATAATGCAGGATTAGCCGGGAGACTTCTTCTAAAGGAGGGCGCACATGTAAGTAGTTCTTTTGTAGATTATGGTGAACTTGTGTTTGTTGAGCATGCTAGCGCTAGCGTTAGCATGCTAGCTCGGTTGTGTTTAGCCCGTCGTTTCGGCTAGTGACGTAAAAAGCCGTGCAGATTTTGAACAGCTCACCTGGAGACTGAAGGCAGGACACATTCAGAAACCTGTATCTCACTCAAAACAGCATGGATAGATTTTTTTTTCATAATATGGGCACTTTAATCGGAATATCCAACCGGAATATGCTGTTTACGTGACATGTATCAAATTCGGAATATTGTCATATTCGGAATAATAGTGGAATATTGGTGTGCATGTAAACATATTCAATGATTTCATTCAAATTAATTGATTGCTGTTATAAATAATAAGGGCCTACAGGAGGTCAGGGTGAATGATTTAAATGCTCATATGGAGAGCCGTTTTTTGGAGGTCGTACAGGTGGTTTTTGAAGACACTTGCAAGTAACCAATTCTGTCATGTCGGTATGAGGACTTGTTTCTCTGAACAAGAAACACACAGCATGTTGTGAGCTCAACAGGCCACAGTGTGCCATTAAAAAACAAATTGATTCCAGGCAAAACTGGACCACAGCATAGTGGAAACCGTTAATGTGGTCTGATGAGTTATTTTTTTTTATTTTTTTATTTTTTTTTACAGCCACACAGGGTTTAGGGTTGTAGAAAACAGCTTTGACTCTGTCAATGTCTGCTGCCACTGTTAAACATGGGGGTGGAACTGTGCTGGAGTGTGCGTCCATCTCGTGGGAGTGATTAGGTCTGCTGATTGCTCTGCACAGTCGTATAAAGGCAGAGGTATACAAGGGCATTTTATAGCACTCAGGTGCTCCTTAAAGTGCAAATACCGCTCTCTCCTGATGTTTATATTCCAAAGACATTAACTCCCCATCATTTAATTGTTAACAATTAAATTCAAGAATGGCTTTGTGGACACTTAGTGCCTTTGTTGTTTGCTAAATCAAGATCTAAACATCAGTGGGTTTTTTTTTTGTCTTTATTCCTGCGGGGAGTTTTGTTGCATTTGTGACAGACGTAGTACATGAAGGATAGGAAAGCAGATGGACAAGAAGGATGCATGTGTTTTCATGACAGTCCCTTCCTTTAATATCATAAATACTTCATGACATAGGCTAGACATTTGTTTCATCCATCAATATGAAGAAAGGTCCAGTATTTCACTGCAGCAATCCAAGCTGGATTAACCACCTGACCCCAAATGTTAATTGTCAGAGTCAGATAAAATATTTTCACAGTCTAACAATGTCACATATTCATTTCGTATCAACTTGCTTGCTGCCATTAAGCTACATAATGCTTATATTAAAAGGGAAATATCTTTTATATCTATTAGAATTCAGCATTATGTGGTATCCTGGGATCTCAATTTAATTTAAAATAAAGCTCTCTCGGTTCCACAGGATAACCCTGTGGTGTCTAAGGCCATTTAGCATTAAATTTGGCGATTGTTTACTACCTTCGCTTGTCTATTGGACACAGTTATGAGGCTCTTTCACCCTCAGGGTTTACATGCTATAATGCAATATATAATATGTTATAGGGTATTGCTGTGTTTGAGAGGTTTAGGTACTGCATATTACAACGGTTTTCTTGATCCTTCCCTTCTATTTCTTACTTTATCTTATTGATGTCCTGATTGCTTTGGCATCGATTTATGTTTACATTGGGAGGGTTACTTTTAAATAATGTATTTAACTACAATAATTACCTGTTAAAAAAACGCTGTCAGTGACCCAAGTATCACAATATAGAAGAAATGTAACTAAATTTGCCTACTTTCCGTTACTTTTGGATTACCTCAACACCAAATATGGGCATAACCTGCACTGTACTCTGATGTTCCCCTTTACTGCTTTAAAGGTGCCCTGCCACACGTATTTCATTACTTTGTGCTAATGTCTGAAGTTCTTCCATGGACTCTGTAACATTTTTTGTGGAAAACATGCCTTGGTTACCTTGATTCAAGTCATTCTAACGCGGTATAGAAAGCCTGCAGGAAGACTCAGCTCGATTTCTGCCAGTTCTCATGTATATTGAATGAGCTAAGCTGCTTGACTCTGATTGGCTAACCGTTAGCCAATGAGAGCCTGCAAGTAAAAACGGTTTTGTGCGGCAGGGCACCTTTAAATACTAAATAATGGCGAAATTTCCACCCAGTGTAAGCATTTTTTTTTTTTTACTAATGTTAAAGGGCATAATAATGAATTAACAACTGTTAGCTATGATTTCACCCGAGACCAGAGTGGTGTTGTGTGAGACTTGTGAAGTGTTGTAATGTGTTCGCGTGTGCAAGTATATCGTTCTTTATTTTGAAGTTGTAATGCTAATAATCCCCAGTTTTAACTAAATCTATCGGTAATCCGATAATATCTTTTTTTCAGTTACTTTAACGGAATACAGTTACCTTTTTTGCGTCCAAATTGCGTAACGCTGTTCCATGTATTCCCCTACTCCCCAAGCCAGGCTGTATAGTTCTTGGGCTTTTCTGTGTATTTGGTCCCATTATAAGGTGTTGGATTTCTTTGTGTCAAACAGTATGAAGGTTTACACACAGAAAGTGTGGTTTTATTATCAAATGTTGGCATCTGACTTGTGTGTAGAGCTGTAATTTTTCTTCATATTTTGTATCCAAAACACTTTTTAACTTGTAGAAATGTTTAATTATACACGATAATACATGTTATTTCAATTAACATACCATCAAATTATTCTGTATAAATGATGAGTCTGGTTTACATCAGTTCAACTTAATCCTCAGACTTTGAATCTATTTTTTTAAATTCTTATGTCACATAATGATACAAATTAAAGTTAAAAGTACAAATGATTATTGTTTGGTAACACATCTTGCTCAACATAGTCACCAAAATTTGAATTGCTTTCTCTGCTTATTACTTTATTGCACCTACAGTACATCTTCTAAGTGATGGACTATTAGCGCTGGTGATTGTGCGAACGAGGGAGCTAGTGGGAGCTCGGCTCCCCTTAATAATACATGGGCTCCCCTGAAAACGTGATTTGTGAAATTTTGGGGGCATCTCTAAAAATATTGACGATGTCATTTTGATGTGCAATTTCAGTTTTGTGTAATGTGATCATCATGGATTATTATGTGTAAAATTGCAAAAAATATCATTAATACATGCATGACAGCGATTTAAACCTAATTCACTTCGGTAAAGATAACTATACGGCTATTCTTGTCATGAGCATCAAGGCGTGGCGCCGCTGCGGTTCAAATTCAACTCATGTTTAGTACATGTTAACTCAAAGATTTGTAGAAAAAATATAAATGATGGAGGCCTTGAAATCCATTCTCCTGTTAGCCTCATATAGCCATGGCAAAAAGAAAACAGGGCAGTGTAATTAATTTTGGTTTTACTAAGAAATTGTGTAGCAATGACGTTAATACCACGACCGATTCACTTGCTGCAATGTTAGCACACCTCCCGCCAGGGTGACAACGTAAGAAGAAGCTGAAGAAATAATGTCATCTCTGGCTAAAGATGGTGGTGGTAACAGCTCGTCAGAGGCCGGTCACGATCCTAACCCCTCTTGCTCCTCTCTCCCGTTAAATTGGAACAGCCAGCAGTGGAGAGACTGGAAGAGCCAATATACTGTACATGGCTGTTTGTTAAGGATGGAAGCTTGGGGTGCATCGCTTAGGCCTAATTGATCGGAGGAATTATGGTATTGTTCGGTAGCCTGAGTAACTTTAACAGTTGTTCATGTGAAATCTCAAAGACAGCCTGATGCTTTGTTTATAGACTATTTGTGGGTGGCTGTTTGCTGTTTGACCTATCAATTCCTGTCAATAAAGTATAATAGGGTAAATCCTGTATAGTGCATACACTTATAGCTGTTATGTATCTTTGAAAGTCATTGTAAGTTGCAAGCACACAACCTCACCCCCCTGGTGAAAAAAATAAAATAAAAGTGGGCTCCCCCAAAGGCCACGGTATAGTTCGAACATTGCTGGTGATAACTACTTAAAGTTATCATAAAGGCAAAGGAAGTATTTTCTGCTTATTCTAACTATTCTTTATGTTTGTGCGGCTGGTCCTTTTGTTATTATTAGCATCATCAGATATACACCTGTCCTGGGGGAGCTTTATGTACTTGTGTGCATATGGCAAAGTGACTCGAGCACACAGAACCTGTTCTCAAATGAGGGCACATTAAGATCAGACAACACTTGAGGGGAACAGGGACTGAGGGTAATTTACTTCAATATGATTCCTCTATAATGACTACAGAAATGGCTGCTCGGAAATTTGAGGAAATTTCAAAAATGAAGCTTTGATTATTTCTACAGCTTTGAAACTGAATAATCAATTTAGGGCATGAAAAAGCTTGATGTGGGTCAAATGACACGGCTTCGCTCCCTTATTCAGAGGAAAGACTCAGTTATTTACTGATAAAATAAGCATGCATAACAATAAGAAACAATAATGTGTTTCTACTGTACACAGGTTTTGGTTGTACCTGAATGGCTGCCATTTAGGACGTGCACATGTACAACGCATGATTTACAGTGCAGTTTTAGCACTTGGCGTTAGGGAAATCAGCAGAAGCATATTAGCTGTGTGTGAGCTGGTCCCTCCACTCTGACTTTGCCCTGGGACTTGATGACTGCTGTCACCACGTCTGACAAACCAGGCACGGCTGCAACAAATCAGTCTCCTCCCAATCCCAGTCGATATAATGAGACCAGACCCGCAGGCAGCTGGAGGTATGTGTGTGAGAGTATCGGTGTTTATGTGTGTGTGTGTGTGTGTGTGTGTGTGTGTGTGTGTGTGTGGGTGCCTGGCTGCACAGAAGGATGGGGGAGGAGAGAATACTCAAGAGATTAGAGATTTATTGATTACCCTTTGCAGTGTCTCTCCCCCTCTCCCTTTTCCTTCCTCCATCTTGCCTGGGTCTTCCTCTCTGCCAGTTTATTTATAGAGGGTTGTAGAGGGCAGTGTTTTCGGCT